>PVJI01012227.1:21297-52619 GCA_004026765.1 Micronycteris hirsuta | reverse complement strand
CCCTGCAGATCTCTCCTCATCTGTTCAAGCAAGTTCGTTAATTTTTCGTCGAATTCTGAAAGCATCCTTATTACCAGGGATTTGAACTGTGTATCTGATAGGTTGGCTATCTCTTGGTCGGTTAGCTCTGGGGTTTTGATCTGTCCCTTTCTTTGGGCCATTTTTTCCCCCTCGGTGAACCTGTTACTGTAAGGGGGGCGGAGTCTTGGGGATCCCCTTGCAGGGAAGTTCCCGGTAGTTGTGCTGGGACCGAAGCCTCTGGGGGCGGGGCCTGAGCGCACAACGGCGCCTGCTCCGCTCTCTGCACCCACACCGCCTCCTGCAAGCACTTCGGGCCCCTTTGCGCTGACTCCGGGGGTCGCTCCGGGGTCGGTGGGAGCCGGGCGCAGACCGAGCTTCAGTCGGTCCCCGTCTGGGTGTGCTTCAGCCCCGCGCGGGAACCGCCCCTCCAACCGCGGACCTGCCATCTGCTCACCTGCTCGCCACGGGTTGCCAAGCACTCTCCCTTCACTCTGCACCTTCTGGTTCACCAAACTTGATGAATGTATCTTCTTTAATTCCTTGGTTGTCGGACTTCCTCTCAATATGATTTTCTGTCATATCTGGCTGCATTTGGATGTGTAGATTTCTTTTTTTTCCCTTGTTTGGTTGTGCGAGGCGGTACGGTGCATTCACCTATGCCGCCATCTTAGGAAGTCCCTAATCTTACTATTCTTATCTAAATAACCCTAAAAGGAGTTCAGGGTTTCTGTTTCAGACAGTTTATTTCTAATATTTTTCACCTCTGCTCTTGTGATCAGTGAACATACGTATGAAGTTCAATTTTCCCAATGTATTTAATCCTGAGCAGTCTAGCAAGGTCACTGAAAGCAAGTAATGGTGTTCATCCAGTCCACAATTTTGCCTTCTAGCTCTTCTTCATCCTGTATCAATATATCAGTGTTGCTTAATAACAAATGGCTTGAAAATTTTTCTTTCCTGTGTGTAAACATATTTTGGTGCTTCAAGTAGATTTCAGAGAAAATGCTCATTTTAAATACTAAGTCACATTTAAGGCATTCTGGTTGTTTCCCTTAGGAAATAGATAGCAGAAGTAAGACTAGTCTGAAAGGTCTCAGAGGGGCTTGTGTACATCTTAGAGTCCTAGACCTAACTCACAAGAATTTTATGTTTAACTCCTATCTTTCTGAGTTTTATTTTTCATATTACTCCCAGCACTGATGAAATCTTCCACCTGGACTGATACTCTCATTTTTCTTTCAATGAGCTTTGGTTATTTATCATACCCTTGAAGCTGTGTTCTGTTTGATTTCTCTCAAATAGTATCTTCTTTAAAAACTTGTCATAACAGTCCTCACCCTCAATATAACATATCTCTCATCTAGGTTTCATTTGGACCGGATTGCCAGCATACATCATTAACATTTTATTATTATTATTATTAGTAGTAATAGTAGTATTTATTATTATCATTTTAAACTTTTTCCTTTCTTTTTAAATCTTTAATTTTTTAATTAATTTATTTATTTATTTATTTATTTATTTTTAGAGAGAGGGAAGGGAAGGAGAAAGAGAGGGAGAGAAACATCAATGTGTGATTGCCTCATGCGGACCCCCTACTGCAACCCAGACATGTACCTGACTGGAAATTAAACCCACGACCCCTTGGTTCGCAGGCCTGCACACACTCCACTGAGCTATACCAGCCAGGGCCTTTTTATTATTTTTAACAATCTATTTTCATTTAAAAGATTTCAGATCCCTGGAGTCAGGATCTCCCATTTACATGATTCCTCCTGACTTTCTAGTGATTTGCTTTATGATACCTGTTTACCACTTACTATCAATTGCCTCTTCCTCACCTAAACATTATTAAGTACCTACTTCATAACCTATATCCCAGTTCATACTTTCCAGACAACAGTAGCCTAAATTTGACACCTGTTCATCTATAATTTCTAATTTATATTGATGACTTATTTAAAATATCTGTTTTATTTTTGCTCTAAATTTTATGATCCAGGTGTCCAGGATTTAGTAAGGGCTATGCTGAATGGTTTATTTCTGATTCATGTGGCATCTGCTGGAGCACCTAGGTCTGGAGGAACCACTTTGTAAAAGGATTCTTTATTCTCACATTCAAAGCTCAATGCTCCTTGTTTTCCTTCTCTCTTCAAATGTTTCATCTTCCAGAGCCTATTGCTCACACTATGATGGTCTCATCAGAGTAGGATTTCTTGCATGAAATTTAATTTCCTGTAGAATGAATTCTTTGGAGACTCAAAAGAGAAATGCAAAACATTTTTTAGTGCAATGTAACTTCTGCCTCATTCCACTGAACAAAACATAAATTTTATATACAACCTATATTCAAGGGGAAGAGAACATAGGAGCATAAATACTGACAGCCATGTTTGATGAGGGTGAGTAGGCACCTTTGGATACTAGGCACCACATTTTCTTGGTTTATCTAGCAGGAACATACATGTATAACCTCTCATATCTAGCTTCCCTATCATAAATGTATGTCACGTATTGTTTCATGAATACCATGCTGAGGCTTTTTCAACGAAGTTCAACTACTTGAAAATGGTTAAATGAAGTCTAGACTATCTGAAGTCACTATTTTCTATCAAGGTTATGTATAACAGTTAATTCAGTAAGTGCACAGAAGATGGACATTCATAAGCCAAGGTAGTTTAATCAAGTCTACTGATCAATGCAGACTTATATGTTGAAGTCCAGTTGCTCACATAATCCTACAGGAATTGTAAACAATGTTTTAAGACTGAGATCTCATATTTGTAGTTCGATTTAGTTTACTATAGTACCTAGCATAGAGTTATGGATATATTATAGTGATGGCACATCGCAGACAAATAGTGAATGAATAAATAAAATAAATATTCTATAATTTTTCTGAATATATAATGTAAAAAATGTACTGATAGATGAGATCAAGTTTGCACATGGACAATAATTGAAAACTCAGAGCTCAACATATATTCAGTAGTCACATGAATGATAAGTTATTTATCATGGCTAAAGAAACATGATGTGACATTTTGCTCTTTTTTAAATGCCAATTCTTGTGTTCCCCTTTCTTTGTGTGTCACTCTTTGATGCTAAATATGCATGACATGTTAAAAACTAGAAACAATTAATCATCCAGACATTTGTCTGTCTTATGCCAAATAGTTGTCAATGGTTTTCACCCAATTGACTATTCAAAGAGTTGGCATCTTTTTCTTAAAGACACAGGTATTTTAGACTTTGTGGGCTGTATTGTCTCTGTAACAATTAATTACTCAACTTTCTCATTGTAGTGTGAAAACAACCATGGATGATTTTAATCGGTTAAGTATTTGTATGTTCCAATAAAACTTTATTTAGAAAAAATAAGCTATGATCTTCAAAACCATAGCTTGCTAACCTCTGCAATAGTTTAGTTGTAGTAAATACACAGATACTTAATATGGGCATATTTTGATATCTGAAAAAAGTAAGGTATATTTGATGGGCCTAAGAATAAATTATAAATGCTACCTGAGTTGGCTGAAATGCTAGCCAAAGAAAGCCAATGCTAGCATTTCAATACTGGTGAAACAGTAGAAGATCCTCCATGAGATAAGAAGTTGAGAGATGGGAATGTTTACAGTTGCTTTGAGTATAAGTAAGTAAAATGCATTTAATAACCAAACTAAATAATTTAAGTTAGTTACAAGTATAACTTGGATTTGTGACTCTTGAAAATGTCTCAGGGTAAGGGTATAGCCAAACAGATATCATAAGAAAGCAACTCAGGCTTAAATGAAATAGACTTGGGGAGACTGCCATGCTCAGCCCTTCAGTTTCCTGTCCTGTATCTTTATGTGCAGTCAGTAATACAATATAGCTTTTTGGAAGACATATGCCAAATAATGAGCAAGTTTATTTTAGATGAAGGATTTCTACTTAATTTCTGTGTCTACCAACCTTTCTTTGATAGTTAGTTCATCCACAGAATATACCAGAGAAGTACCCCCAGACACAATATCTACCATTGGAATGTTTGAAGTCTATTTGATAAGGTGTCCCATATCAACATGTTATAGACAAACACAGAAAATGCTAATTCAAATGATATAGAACAATGGCCTCTATCAGTGTTTCTCAAATTTTAATTCACATACACTTCTGGGGGTCTTGTTGCAATCAACACTGTGATTTTATGGGTTTGGAATGAAGCCTGGAATACTCAACCTTTTTCAAGCTTTGATGTGATTGATGATTCTCTTGGTGCATGAAATATACATAAAGTACACAATACTCTACTCAATTTTAGAAGAGATTATTAGAGGTTGAGTGGTCAAGAATTCCTGGATGAAGTGGGAATGGGCTATGATTAGAATAAATTCAAATCCAATTGCCTTACAATAGGCATGCCAAAGCATGCCCTGTAACAGGATGCATCAGGATAGGTGTGAGCCAACAGAAGTGGTTTGAGACTGAGCCAAATCTGGTATTTATTGTTGAATATTCAGGTAAGGGTTGTCAATTAGAACAAGTAGCTAAACTAAAAATAAGAATCAAGCCTTTACTCACAACAGTGGGTGAGGATCAAATGGATCAGCACAGACAGAAGACATCATCTTACTGCCAAAAAATACTAAGCAAGAGGCTCCTACCCCTGTTTAAACACAAGGACAGAGAATAGGAAAAAAGGGAAGGACAAGGGGGAGAATGGCATTGTGTCAAAGTGGAGAAAAGTGCCTCAGCTGAGGTCCCCCTGAAGAGGCTTCTATGTGGAGGTGCCTTGGCAGATGTTCAGGTAAGGAAGGTCAGACTGGCAGTCAGGGAAACTGAGTCCTTGACTGCAACTTCTACAAAACTGTGTACTATGTCTGGTATGTGTGTGGGAATTCTGCTCATGAGGCTTGCCTGGCAAAGCCCTATAATTGCCTATGGCGAGGTTTTGAAAAATCACAGACAGAGTTTTGGATTGGAGCTGATGTGCTCATCTATTGATGAGCTATAAAAAATAGCTCATCTATTTTTTTCATGGAATACATATTTTTTATTGAAGTACTTTTATAAATTTTATTAAATTTAAATTTAATTTAAATTTATTGGGGTACTCAATAAACCTTAAGTGTAATTTTCAATCAGTTTTGACCAAGACCTAGGACATTTCAGTCACACTTGAAAGTTCCCTGAAATCCCTGCCCAGCCAATCCCTACCCCATCCCACCCCATGTACAAAGCAACTACTGCTCTATTTCTGTCATTCTATGTTAATGCTGCCTACTCTAGAAATTCACATGAATGGAATCATATGGGATGTACTTCACTTTATCCTGCTTTTCTTTGGTAATGATTTTAAATCTCCAAGTGGCAACCCCTATGTAACAGGGTGCAGCCAAGGGGAAGACCCAAATAGAGATTTGTAAATGGGGCCTAGAACTCAAGGTGTCCAGGAACTATTAGAAATATACACACACACACATACACATATATGTGTATATATATGCTCGTGCACACACACACACACACACACACACACACACATAGTGCCCTCACCCCCACAAGTCTGAGCTGAGGGATGGAACACAGGGAGCAGGGCCATTCAGAGCTGTTTTGTATAGCAGCAGCTTTACAGCTAACCTCTGGCATGGTCATTTAACATATCTAACCTTTAACTGGTGTTATAGATATTTTAAATAGCTGTGGCCATGCTTTGAGCCAGGGGGATGGAAGTGACTTCCACCCAAGATGTAACTGGGAGGCAATTTCCCCTGGACAGAGCACCTGCATAAGAGCTTGGAGATGCTTAGCTCCAGGCTATGGGGCCACACCTTCCCACAGTTACCATGGCAGTCCAGGAAAGCTGGAAGAATATGGAGGGCTGTCAGGTGTAGCTGATTGAAGGAGGAGTTGGAAATGGGGCTGCAGAGGAAGATTGGCCCAGGAATTTAAACCCAGGCATGACAACCATACTGGCGGAACCACTAGGCTTTGTGGAGTGGGGACCCCTTGGCCTAAGAGAGAGAGAGAGAACCATGTGGCTTTGGGTTGCTCTTTTTGCCATGCGGTCTCAGAAGCAGGAGAGATTTTGCCTGGAAGAAAATGGGTGAAAGGGCTCTTGCTGGGCTATGAGAAGGTGCCACATGATTTTGGATTAACTGGAGATCATGGTGGCAACACAGTGGATTGTGTCAGAACTGAGGGACCACCTGAATCACGGACTTCTACTTCTTTTCCTGAGATACTGTACCTCGACTGGGCAAGGGGAGAAGGAAGGACTGTGTGCATTTGTGGGTATTCTAAAGAACTTCAGTATTTTAAAGAAGACATTAAGTCATTACTCCAAGCCTGTATAACTTGAAAATAAATAATTCCTTTCCTTTTCACCAGTCTCTGGCATTTAGAGACGTCTTTCCTGTGGGGGCAAGCATAATGAAACTAGTACAGGGTCCAGAGGACCCCAGGAGCACAAAGGGGGGTTCCTTTTGGTACCAGTATATCGTTGGGTGACCCCGCCCTGTTCTGTAAACTTATGCAGGTTCAGACACTGTTTCCAGGAAGAAATCCAAATGTTACCAAATCTTTCAAGATAAGCCTGAAATTTATATGTTATATTTTCCGATTTTCAAACATGGTAATTTTTAAATTATTATTCTTATTTTAAACATTTTTAATTTTTTCCATTACCATTTGTCTCCCTTATACCCTCTCACCATGCAATCATTACAGTGTTGTCCATATCCATGAGTCCTTTTTCCCTCTTGCTCAACACCTCCACCCCTTAAACTCCCCCACATAACTATCTTTGAACTCAAAACATATTTTATTATCCTGATCCAGCCCCAGAGCCAAAAGTTTGTAACTTCTGCTTGCAAGAATGATAGAATTTGGCTGAAAAACAAGGTTCTGGAGGAAAATAGAGTGTGAGAAAAGTTAAAAATCAATACTTTGAGCTAAGCTTGATATAGCATGAGATCAGATCAATTGATTTTTATTTTAAGTTTATTTTATTTCTAAATAGATATTTAAATTGTTCCATACCTTGTCTATTTTGAAAAGCATTGCAGTAAATTAGTGACATTATCCATTTTAGATCATAATTTCATTTTTCTTTCTACCTTAGAAATAGGATTGCTGGATCATGGGGTAGTTCTATTTTTTTTTTAAGATTTTATTTATTTATCTTTAAACAGAGGGGAAGAGAGGGAAAAAGATTGTGAGAGAAACATCAGTGTGTGATTGACATTTGCACGCTCCCCATGGGGTACCTGTCCCAAAACGTAAAGATGCTCCCTGACTGGGAATGGAACTGGTAACCCTTTGGGTCATAGGCTGGAACTCAATCCACTGAGCTGCACAAGCCAGGGCTATTTTTATTTTTTGAGGAAATGCCATACTGTTTTCCATAGTGACTGAACCATTTTTCAAGGCAGTAAGCAAGAGTTCCAATTTCCTTACTTCCTCACAAATACTTAACTTGTATTTATTTATTTATTTATTTATTTATTTATTTATTTATTTATTTATTTATAATGGCCATCCTGACAGTTGTGAGGTGGTAAGTCAATGTAGTTTTGATTTGATCACACATAGATACTATCAAATAACATTTAACCTTAAAAAAAGACAGAAATTCTGACATGATACAATATGCATGAACCTTGTGGACATTGTAGTTAGTGAAATAAGCCAGTCACACAAAGAGAAATGTGGCATGATTGCACTAATATTGGATAATTAAAATAGACATTTAATCAAATTTTTCTAAGCAAATTAATTAAAGCGTTTTACTACCTTTAAACAGATAAAAGAAACAAAACATAGTAGGTTTTATTTGTTTTATCAGGTGAGTTTTAGTCATTTATATTTTGGACTATAAGATGCACCAGACCATAAGATGCACCTAGATTTTAGAGGAGGAAAATAGGAAAAATATTTTTGAAGTAAAAAATGTGGTAAAATATTTAATAACATAAATAATATAATATTCCACCAATGTAAATGTAAACATCCAGGTAAGCTACATTCAGATTATAAGATGCACCCTCATTTTCCTCCCAAATTTGAGGGAAAAATGTGCATCTTATAGTCTGAAAAATACAGTGCTAACTTATCATGGTAATATGTTATGTTGTGGTATATTAACTTATTTATTCATATAATTATAAATTCTAAAAAGCTTTATCAATATAGTTGGATCTCCTAGAAGATTAAGTTAAAGTCTTAGACGATTTTCATTTAAGAAACAATTGTTGAATTAATGTTGGAACTCACTGTCAGACCATATTGTTACACCATTTGCTCGACTTTTTTCAATGTGAATATTCTACCTTTGGTGCCCATAGATTCTATTCAATAGTGCAAAGAATTGACTCACTTCACACATTTTTATTTTCATTCCTTTCTAACTGTACATGCATACAAACACACACTTAAAGGAAAAAAAATAACATACCACCACTCATATTCATTACTATTAAATAATTGTATTTCTATGTAAAAATGTTCAACCATTATTTATATTATAACTAAATTTTATATACTTTGAAATAAATATACCATTTTATATGTTATTATAAACTCATACCTGTTCATAAATAAACTATAATTATAATTATTAATGCATAGATTGTCATTGCCTGGACATTAGAATCTCCCTTGTCTCTTTAGTGTTCTGACATTCTTTAAAATGTCCTTAAATTTTGGCAATGACCATCTAAAGATTTTAGGGTACTCTATACAGATCTCTGTTTTCAGCTACACTATAACCTATGGGAGACCTTTGCAGACATTATTTTAAAAAGGTGGTATTTCTTTCTGGTGGACATAGCCAAATGTCAGTCGCTGGTGAATGTGGTAGCAGCGTGCTTTAGTGTAGTACACAAACATCTCACCTGTTTACAGCAGCCCAACCCCCTCACTTTCAATAAAGGCCAGTATTAGAGATTAGTATTTAGTTCTAGGTTGTTCGTTTACATGTAAGAACTGGACAGAAGTACTACTGAAGTAATTGCATAGTGCTTAAATCATGTGATTGACTGAATCCTGGCTCTGCCCCTGTTTTTGTGACTTTGGGAAGCTCACCAGTTATGTCCACACTTTTGCTTCCTTATGTGTAAAATTAAGTATTTTAATAGTATCTGCTTCAAAGAATTATGGAGAGAATTTAATAAGTCAGTATACATAAAGCTGTTAAAGCAGTATGTGGTAAGTAAATGTTATCAAAGTGTTTTTCACTTCTACTTTGACTGCTTTTAGTGACAGAACGGGAAGAAATCTCCTTTTCTTCCTTATGTTCACACACCATTGTCAATTCTATCATGCAGCTGTGCTCTATTGTTATGACCTAAGGTTTCATTCATGACCATAACTTTTTCCTATAATGACTATTGGTACTTGAAGGCCAAAGAGCATGGTCCTATAAAAAAAAAGGGTGTTAAGACTGGCTGCTGAGTATCAAGCTAGGACATCAACACACCATGAATGCAATTGGAGATGGTGAGGGTCACCTCAAAGACATGTATAAGGGCTTTAAAACATGTTTTACTTTGCTTAACTTAAGCTAAATAATTAAAGATGATAGATATTAATATTGGCAGATAGGTATGTTTTTATTTTTGAAAATGTGTAAATAATAAGTAATAGTAACAGGATAAGAAGATTTGCTAGGTATCAGTGACTTTACTTAGGATATAATACCTAATTCAGACAAAAAACATATAAGTTCCATATTTATTTCATTTAAGAAAAAATAGACAGCTGAGAGTGAAAAGTATTAATCAAATTGGGAAACTCTAAATGTTACCAGACATGGGACCTGGTCTTGAGTGGGTTTTCCTAGGGCCACCCAGTCTAGGTGACTATGAGGGTATGTTTATTAAATCTTGAGGGAAATAAAACAAGGAAGGACCTAGTGTAGACAAAGTAATAGGAGAGAGCCTAGGCTGGGCTGTCTTATCTCACTAGGAAGTCAGAGAAAATGGGCGCTTGGAAACAGGTTCAGGGATTTAGCCCAGACAAGTTGTTGCTCCCCTGGTTGCAAGTCTCTTTGGGACTCTTAGAATTTAGGAGATGCATGCCTGTAGGGGAAGAAGAAGGGGATGGGGAAAGCATGGGTATGCTCCTCAGAAGAGCCTGCACTGGTGCTTTATCTTGAGGCTTTTATCTCTTCTCTTTCAGGAAGGAATGTTAATGGAAATCTCAGGGGAGGGTTTTAGCAGAATACTCCGGTTTTCCAGATGTGCTCTTTCAGGGTCATGGTCTTTGCTGATTAGTCAGTGCCAGTACAGGGGCTCATTTGTCATTGCAGCTGGTCCTGGTGTTGCCCACTTGGATTTGCTGCTTTTCTGGGCATGGAGCTGAAATACAACTGAGGCTTCTTGATGTTATCTCTAGGGAGGTGACCTTCTGTATGTGGCTATAAATTGCTTGGCCAGTTTGTTCAGCTAACGGTCTTAGTTTTCCCATTCAACTTGTCAAGGAATTTTTCTAGCATCTTACTACCCTGCCTCATAAAGATCAGGTAAATGGTAAGTCTGGGGTTAGAACTTTGCTCTATCTGATTATATGACTACGATTTTGCTTCCTATCATTCAGCTCACAATTGTGGTCAATTTTTCTCATGGATTAATGTTTTAAGTGCTCTAACTAAAATGTTAGAATTGGAGAGGTTTAAACAAAATTATTAATTTTCTAATTTTTAAACTATAGGACTCACTATAGAGAATTAAATAAATTAATTATTTTCTTGATATTTCTATGCCTCCATTTCTATTATGATAAAATAAATATGGTAATAGTATCCCTTCATTGATTGTTGTGGTAATTAAAAAGTAAAGACAGGAAAAGCCCCTTTCAAATAGAAAAAACTCAGTTAAGGTTAGTTACTGTTGTTGTTATTATTATTATTACCATTATCCTGCTTACATAGTCTTTCTCATGTAGAGAAACAAAGGTAGGCAGCTCTAGAATAAAAAAAAAAATCCCTGTAGCTTTTCACATAAGATGAGTCCAAAGCCCCTTGTATCAAGGCCGGACCAAAGCTGTACACCTGCAAGTGTTGTGAATTAAGTTTTATGTTCATCCTGTTTCCTTGCTTCTAGGGAGATATAACCCTTTCCTGAGATTTGAAAAAAAAATTATTTTAGATGATAACCATTTTGTGCTATTTTTTCTGCAATTTCAACTGAGATTCCTAAAAACCAATGATCTCCTCTCTAGAATAAATTTTAATGTATTTTATTTAGTGTTAGCGATGGTTGGACCAGTCTCACCTGTAATTTGGTGAAGCAACTCTCTTGTGTGCTGTGAATTTAATGGTACCTAAAAGTCTCTTTTAAAAATTGGTTTTATTAATCTCATCTTAAAATGTACTATTATATTTTAAAATGTTTTGTTTTAAAAGGTTTTATTTTGTTGATTGAATCCCTGAAATTCCAAGTATACATGATTTTTATCAGGTGCATATGACATTCAAAACGCAAATGCAAGTGAAAGAGAATAAATGCACATGCATGTTCCCCACCCACTTATTTCCTTCCTTCCACAAATACACATTGAGCCAATATAGAGGCTTTAGGAGTGTAAAGACAGTGTCTGTGACCTCTAGGAGCACAGACCTTCAGATTGAACAAGCAGAAAACTTACTGACATATGTTGTACTACTTTCTATTAGTTAGCTATGCAGAGTGGGACAAAGAAGAAAGTGATGGCTCTGCTAATAGGATAGTGCAACATGGAAAGGGGCATCCCAAAGCACCTTCCACTTGGATTGAGGAATAAGGGATAAGTTGAATTTTCTAAACAACCAAGATAAGAAGGGAAATCTATGTAGAGCAGGTGATTAGTGAAGAATACAGAGGTCTGAAAATCCAAGGCAAGTTCTGCAACCACAAAATCAATAAGAAAGGCAAAAGTATAGTGATTGAGTGTGTGTATGTGTGTGTGTGTATGTGTATGTGTTTGTGATGGGGAAAACAAGGGTGCTAGAAAATCATGGATGTCTCTGCAAACCATGAGAAGAAGCTTGAACTTGATCCTGAAAAGTAAGGAGAGTTTTTGATGGCTTATATGTGGAGTACTGGTTGATAAGACTGATTCAAAAGAACAAAAGCACCACTATGTTCCTTGCAGTGCTATTTACCACCACCAAGACAAGAAAGCAGCCCCTATTTCCATCAGCAGATGAGTGGATAAAACCACTATGGGACATTTACACAATGGAATACTACTCAGCTGTGAAAAAATGAAAATTTTACCCTTTGTGATAGTATGGATGGACTTGGAGAATATTATACTAAGTTAAATAAGCCAGTAAGAGAAAGACAAACACCATATGATTTCACTCATAGGTGGAATCTAATGAACAAACTAAATTAACAAGGAAAATGGAGACAGACTCACAGATGGAGAGCAGAATGACACTCAAAGGGGAGGTATGATAGGGGTGGAGAGACTGAGCAAAAAGGAAAAAGGAGTAATGGACATGGACAGCAGTTTGGTGATTGTAGGGGAGAGGGGAGTATAAGGGGTCTAAATGGTAATGGAAAAATACAATATTTTTTAAAAGATAAAAATAATAAAACTCACACTTTCTGAAATCTACCAAAGGTCTCTACTTCAGTGCTTTTTTCTTTTAACTTAGCTGCCATGTTCTTTATTGTCTTCAATATAAAGAAATACACAAAAACTCTATAAAAAATTATCTTAGAACTCCTAAAATATGGTTATTCATCACTAGAACAAAATGGAAAGGAGAATAAAGTAGGGGTATAAGGTACCAATAATATGGACCTAGGAATCACAAGGCTGGGGTAACTCTCAGAACTACCTTTACTGTCTGTTTGATGTTACACAAATTAGTTAACTCCTGTTAATCTGATTTCTTAAATTGTAAAGAATTATCAATACCTGTTACAGATACTGAGGAAACTTCATTATAAAATTCCAACTACTATCATAGATTAATACTGTTTTTTTATTACTTTATTGTTGTTCAATTAGAGTTGTCTGCATTTTCTCCCCACCTCTCCCCCTGATCCCAGCCAAACCCACCTCCCTCCCTTGCTTCCATCCCCACCCTTGGTTTTGTCCATGTGTCCTTTTAGTAGTTCTTGAAAACCCTTTTCCCCACAGTCCCCTCGCTCTGGTTATTGTTAGATTGTTCTTAGTTTCAATGTCTCTGGTTATATTTTGATTTTTTTTCTTTTGTTGATTATGTTCCAGTTAAAGGTGAGATCATATGGTGTTTCTCCCTCACTACCTGGCTTATTTCACTTAGCATAATGTTTTCCAGTTCCATCCATGCTGTTGCAAAAGGTATAAGCTCCTTTCTCTCTTATGCATAGAATTCCATTGTGTAAATGCACCATAGTTTTTTGATCCATGCATTTACTGATTGGCAATTAGGTTGCTTCCAACACTTGGTTTTTATAAATTATGCTGCTATGAACATTGAGGTGCATAGGTTCTTTTGGATTGGTGTTTCAGGGCTCTTAGGATATAATCCCAGCAGTGGAATTGCTGGGTCAAAAGGCAGTTCCATTTTTAGTTTTCTGAGGAAATTCCATGTTTCCATAGTGGCTGCGCCAGTCTGCATTCCCACCAACAGTGCACTAGGGTTCCCTTTTCTCTGCATCCTCTCCAACACTTGTTTGTTGATTTGTTTATGATGGCCATTCTGACTGGTGTGATGAGGTATCTCATTGTGCTTTTAATTTGCATCTTCTTTATGGCTAGTGATGCTGAGCATCTTTTCATATGTCTCTGGGGCACTCTGTATATCCTCCTTGGAGAAGTGTCTGTTCAAGCCTTTTGCCCATTTTGTAGTTGGGTTTTCTGTCTTTCAGGAGTGGAGTCCTGTGAGTTCTTTACATATTTTGGAGATCAAACCTTTGTCTGAGCTATCATTGGTGAATATGTTTTCCCATGTAGTTGGTTCTCTTTTCATTTTAATTCTGTTTTCTTTAGCTGTGCAGAAGCTTTGAATTTGATGAGGTCCCATTTTTTTACTCTTTCCTTTATGCCCCTTGCTTTAGGGGACATATCAGTGAAGATGGTGCTAAAGGGAATGTCTGAGATTTCCCTTCCAATGTTTTCCTCTAGGACTTTTATGGTGTCACAACCTTGTCATGCTGTCTATGCTTCTTCCCCCTTGTCAAATATTAATTGACCGTAGAGACTTGTGTTTATTACTGAGCTCTCTGTTCTGTTCCATTCATCTCTGTGTTTGTTTTTATGCCAGTACCAGGCCGTTTTAATTACATAGGCCTTGTAATACAGTTTGATATCAGGTATTGTGAACCCTCCTGCTTTGTTCTTCTTTCTCAAAATTGCTGCAGCTATTCAGGATCAGTTATGGTTCTGTATAAATATCTGAAATATTTGTTCTATATCTGTGAAACATGTCATTGGTACTTTAAGAGGTATTGCACTGAATGTATAAATCACTTTGGGTAATATGGCCATTTTGATAATGTTAATTCTTTCAATCCATTATCATGGTACATGCTTCCATTTTTTTGTGTCTTCCTTAATTTCTTTCTTCAGTGTTGTATAGTTTTCTGAGTATAGGTCTTTTACATCCTTGGTTAGGTTTATTCCTAGGTACTTTATTTTTCCTGTTGTTTTATGAAATGGGATTTTTCCTGATTTCCATTTCTGATATTTCATTGTTGGTGTACAAAAGTGCCTTTGATTTTTGATTATTGACTTTGTATCCCACTGTTTTTCCAAATTCATTTATTAGGTCAAGTCTATAGGATTATCTATGTACACAATCATGTCATCTGCAAACAATGACAGTTTTGCTTACTCCTTTCTAATTCGGATGTCTTTTTTTCTTTTTTTTTTTCTTGTCTGATTGCTCTGGCTAGGACTTACAGTACTATGTTGAATAGGAGTGGTGAAAGAGGGTAACTTCGTCTTCTTCCTGTTCTTAGTGGGAAGCTCTAAGTTTTTGTCCGTTGAGTATGATGTTGGCTGTAAGTTCTCTCATATATGGCCTTTATTATGTTGAGGAATGGTCCCTCTATTCCCACTCGGCTGAGTGTTTTTATTATAAATGGGTGCTGTACATTATCAAATGTATTTTCCGCATCTATTGATATGATCATGTGAGTTTTTTCTTTTGCTATGTTCATGTGGTGGATTATGTTTATTGATATGCAAATATTATACCATCCTTGCATCCCTGGGTGAATCCCACTTGATCATGGTGTATGATCTTTTTAAGATATTGCTTAATGTGGTTTTCCAATATTTTGTTGAGGATTTTAGCATCTATGTTCATCAGCGATATTGGCCTGAAGTTTTCTTTCTTTGTTATGTCGATCTGGTTTTGATATTAGGATAATGGTGGCTTCATAAAAAGAGTTTGGGAGTCTTCCATCTTCTTGAACTTTTTGGAATAATCTGTGAAGGACGGGAGTTAGCTCCCCCTTAAATGCTTTGTAAAAATCCCCTGTGAAACCATCTGGTCCAGGGCTTCTGTATGTGGGAAGCTTTTTGATTACTGTTTCAATTTCATCAGCTGTTATTGGTCTGTTCAGGCTTTCTGCTTCTTCTTCATTGAGTTTTGGAAGATTATATTTTTCTAGAAATTTGTCCATTTCACCTAGGTTTTCATGTTTCTTGGCATACAGTTCTTCATAGTAGTGTCTTAAAATCCTTTGTCTTTGTGTGTCATCATTGTAATATCTCCTCTTTCATTTCTGATTGAGTTTATTTGGGTCCTCTATCTTTTTTTCTTGATGAGCCTACATAAAGGCTTGTCAATTTTGTTTATCTTTTCAAAGGACCAGCTCCTAGATTCATTGATCCTTAGAATAGTGCTTTTTGTCTCTATGCCATTTAATTCTGCTCTGATCTTGGTTATTTCCTTCCTTCTACTTGCCCTGGGCTGTCTTTGTTGTTGTTCCTCAAGTTCTTGGAGGTGTAGGGTTAGACTGATTATTTGAAATGTTTCTATGTTTTTTGGGTAGGTCTGTATGGCAATAAACTTCCCTCTCAGGACTGCCTTCTCTATGTCCCATAAGTTTGGGATTGTGGTGATTTCATTTTCATTTGTTTCCAGAAACTATTTGATTTCTTCCCTAATCTCATCCTTGACCCATTCATTGTTTAATAGTGTGCTATTCAATCTTCACAAATTTGAATGTTTTGGAGTTTTTTGCTTGAGGTTGCTTTCTCGTTTCAGTCCCTTGTGGTCAGAGAAAATGCTTGATATGATTTCAATTTCCTTGAATTTGTTGAGTCTTGTTTTGTGTCCTATTATGTGGTATATCTTTGAAAATGTTACATGCGCATTTGAAATGAATGTGTATTTTGCTTCTTTGGGATGGCAGTCTCTGTATATATCAGTTAAGTCCATTTCATCTAGGCCATTATTCAATGCCATAATATCTTTGTTGATATTTTGTTTGGAAGATCTGTCCATTTTTGACAGTGGAGTGTTAAAATCCCCTACTATGATTATATTGCTGGCAATGTCTTTCTTGAAGTCCTCCAAGATTTTCTTTATGTATTTGGGTGCTCCTATGTGGGGTGCATATATATTTAAAATGTGTATGTCTGTATGATGGATTCTTCCTTTGAGTATTATGAGGTGACCTTCTGGGTCTCTTTTTTTGAAGTTTATTTTTTCTGATATGAGTATTGCTACCCCAGCTTTTCTTCCCCTGTCCATTTGCTTGGATTGTTTCCTGCTCTTCATTTTCAGTCTTTGTAGGTCTTTTGTTATGAGATGGGTCTCTTGTAGGCAGCATATGTGTGGCTCATGTTTTCTTATCCATTGTGCTTTTCTAGTTCTTTTAATTGGGGCATTTAATCCATTTACGTTTAAGGTTATGATTGATAGGTACTTATTTATCGCCATTTTTTCGCATCTGTGTCCCTCTCTCTTTCACTGTTTTTCTTGTTCTTAAAGCAAAACCTTTAACATCTCTTGCAGAGATGGTTTGGAGGAGGTATATTCTTTGAGGCTTCTTTGATCTGGGAAGTTCCTTATTTGGCCTTCCATTTTAGTTGAGAGCCTTGCTGGATAAAGTAGTCTTGGTTGCAGACCTCTGATTTTCATTACTTCAAAAATTTCTTGCCATTCCTTTCTGGCTTGGAGTGTTTCCATTCAGAAGTCAGCTACTCGTATTATCGGGGCTCCCTTGTATGTTACTTCCTGTTTTTTCCTTCTTGCCTTTAAGATTCTCCCTTTATTGAAATTTTGCCATTTTAATGATGATGTGTCTTGAAGTTGGCCTCTCTGGGTTCATGTTGGTTGGGACTCTCTTATAGGAGAACTGTTCTACTCACCATGGGAAATGTAGCTCAACGTTCCACGTTAAAAAAAAAAAAAGGAACATTGGACGGCAAGCAGGCCCCACATGTGTGAAAACAGGCTTTCCTGTGGTTAAATCAGGATGGCATATTTCCTAGAGTTAAGCCTTGCTCTTGCTAAGAAACTCTCTCACCCTGGATCAAAAGAACAAATGCTAATGTATATCTAGCTTCCTTAGACTGGTGCTGATCCTTTCAAGTTCAGCCATACCTCTGGTCTTTGCATTTTTGAATAATCCTTTTGATGTACCTTCCTGGCTGTCTACCACCTAAAGTGAATCTATGCATAGTAAATGAAGACCATTCTGATGTAATGTACCCAGGAAAAACAATAAAAGCCTGTTAGAGCATCGCCGGAGTCCTCTCTCTCAGATCAGAGTGGGGTTACGTAGTCCCGGCTCTTCTAGTCCTATGTACTCCTTGTAAATTTATTTACACGCCAGCCATAGCATACGAATTCTGCTGGACGGGATTCGCGACATCTGGTTCCTGGGACAGGGATGCAGTGCTACCAGCCATTGCTGTGGTCAACGCATCAACTTGGGTGCAAACGCGCAGACAGTCTAGGTGAGTGGACCCATGATCCGAGCACTTTTCAGAAGCAGTAGGATGCATTGAATTCAAATGGAAACCGGTTACTTCCTGATTTGCAACCTTTTGCGAATCTCTTTACGACGTCTTTACGACGCCTTTACTATGTCTTTATGGCTATGCTTTCTTTAGTAAGCAAATAATAATAATAGATAATAATAGATCATTATAATGATGGATCCTTTGTTCCCTCTCTCAAGCATTTGCTGCACTCCACGCAGGCACAGTTTGAGGACTTAAGATCTGCTAGGGCGCTCGCCTCTGGAAGGCAGCTGTGACAGGATTAGCTGGATGTGGGCCTGGTCAGAACACTAGGTTTCCCCCCAGCCACAAGCAAGAGTCTGCACAATGAGAGGCACACCGTGAAAACACACACATGCCCATTCCCTGTGGCATAACTCCCGACTAGTTATAGGCCTGAGAGAGCAAAAGATTTTTTATTTATTCAATTTAAAAAACAAACAGACAAAAAACCTGATGGGATTATTTTTCAAGCCGCTTTTTGCGGTCTCTTTTGATCCTGTCTTTTCTCTCCCTCCACCTGCATAAGGAAAAGCGGGCAGTGAATTAGTGTTTTGTTTTTGACTGGACCCCAAAAATTGCTTTTTCTGGAGAGTTTAGTCTTAAGGAATTTATATGAGGGCTCCTGGCATTTAGCTGAGCTCCGAAGACAAGGTATTTCCTCCCCTCGGCCCCAGCAATTGGGTATTCCCCTGTGCTTGGAACTAAGAGAGTGTGTCGGGGACACGGTCTTGTGACGCGAAGGGGCTTTAATCACTTAATATAATTTCTGGCTTGTCCAGGGAGCACAAATAAAGGTTAGCCACCTAGTATTTGAGCCCCTCAGCAGTCTTAAATGCTTGAGGAGGACCCAAGACCCATAAGCGGGGGGTGGGGGGGATGGAATTTGGGAAATCAGATCCTACTCCCCCTGACTGTCTTCACCAAGAGCACTTTTCAACATACCACACCCTAGCTAACTATTTAGGATTTAGCTCAGGTGGTGGAGTTTGAAAAGGCAAAGATCAAAAGTAAAAGATAAAACCTTTTAATAACAATGGGCTCTGGCTTATGTAAAGATCAGGAAGTATGTCTGTGGGTGTTACAACAGCTTCTCAGGGGGGCGGGCATAAGGTAAAAGAACAGCATCTCATTCAGCTTTTACAAACCACTCAGGAACATTACCCTGCTTTTCGTGACAAGGGAACTTTAGATATTGAGGTTTGTGAAGATGCAGGTGAAAAATTACAATCTTTGCAAAACAGTGATGTTTCTGTCAGAGCTCAAAACTTAATAACCTGGGGGCTGGTCAGGACTGCTCTCTTGCTCATATGGGCCAAGAGATCATATCTGGTTGCAGGGAAAGATAAGGAGTCTAGTTCAGAGGACTAAGTCTTTTATGATGCAGTTGAAGAATCTGCTATGAAAGTTCTGCCCATAGCTCCACCAGAGGAGAAGCCTTGTAGCCAGTGCTCCTTACTCCAACTCTGGGAGTGTTCCTCCTCGGAGGATGACCCACCAAGAGAGCCAGAAAATTTAGACAGATATCCTGTTACAGCCATGCAACAACGCCTTTGGCAGGCAGCGGAGACTAGGGATTTAGATGCCCTTTTGGCTTTCCCCAGCATAGTCAAGGGTCGAAGAAATGTCCATAAGCCTCTTCCTTTTTCCCTTTACAAAGATCTAAAAAGGAGCATTAAGGAATATGGGCTTAAGTCCCCTTATACTAATAGGCTATTTCAGGCCATCACGGACAGCTATAAAATGGCCCTTTGTGACTAGATTGCCCTGGCCAGGACAGTCTTAACCCCAGCTTAGTACATGGTCTGATTTTCAGAGTACTCTTAGAGAGCCAGCCACCAAGCAGCTGAGAATGCACAAATTAGTAATCCTGTTATCCTCCCAATATTGCTTGGGTCCAGTGATTTGGCCACTGCCACAGCTCAAGTCAGATTTGATCCTCATGTTTTTGATCAAAGTGCACAAATTGCTCTCAGAGCCATGAAGGCTGTGCCTGATTCTCAGGCCAGGGAAACTTCTTCCTTTACCAGTATCTGTCAGGATGCTAGGAAGGCACATATTAACCTTATTGATCGCCTCCAAGCTATCAAGAGGCAAATAGATAATGAAAGAGCAGCCAAATTTCTTTTATTGCAGCTAGCTTATGAAAATGCTAACAGAGATTGCAGAACTATTTTGGAATCCCTAAGGGCTACCACTCAAGAAATCAGTGAATTTATTAAGGCTTGTCTCTTGGCTGCTGCAATTAAGGAAAATCCCAGATGTTACAATTGTGGAAAGCCTGATCACCTGGCAAAGGACTGCCCGTCCCTATCAAAAGGGGGAAGGGGTAATAACAAGCTTCCCCAGAGGGATTGTCCGCGCTGTGGCAAAAGCCAGCATTGGGCAAAGGGGTGCCATTCCAAATTTGACAAAAATGACCATCCCATTCAGAGAAACTTCAAGGGGGCATGGCTGGCACCAGGCGCTAGTTCCGATCCTCTGGGTTCGCCTCGAGGCCGAGAGTTGGCGGATGCCTAATAGCAGACTTGGGGCTGGTATAGACAGCAGTCTTGAGGGGAAACCAAATCCTTTTTGAGATATGGCACAACGGCCCCGCACTTCCCTACTGTACCCTGCATGGGCCACCCTCCTCCGCACTTGGCGTCTGGGAGGCCCATTGTGCTCGGTTTTGAAAAAGGGATTTCTACTTTGCTTGTATTCCTATAACTGGAAGGGGGACATTTCTCAACCCCAAAGAAGTGTGTAATCTCTTAAATGTTTTGGTCCAAATGGGCAGGCTGGATAAATTTGACCTTATGTCCTTCCCGCTTAGTAAGTGCAATTCACCCTGATCTCTGCTTTATCCTCAGAGGGTTGCTGTGGCAGTGATTTCCACATGCGTGTAAACACGCATGTTCCGGAATTTATGCGTTTTGAGCACAGCCCCGTGTGATTGCCGTGTAGACAAGTGTGGATCATATCTGTGGAATGGGAATTCTCTAATAGAAACTTGGCAAAGATGTATCTTAAAAAATTCTGGCTTGTTGTGCCCTGCATATTACATTAACCTGGTTCTGTCTGCCACCGGACCTGAATTTACATCCTAATGCCCTGCTATGAGTAATCCTACCCCTGTTCTGCTTAATCCCATGAATAATCAATCCAATGTAAATATGTCCTAAGCCTCTAATAAAAGCCCCGGCTAAGCGACCCACAAGGCCTTTTCCTGAAATGGAGGAATTGGTCACGTGGCCCCAGATTCTCTTTCCCCGCGTGTCTCGGTATGAGATTTTTCCACGCATCGAGTTGTGGTCACCCACGGGTTTCGGCAGGTATGAAACCCCCACGACAAGTTGAAATCTCAAATAATTTGGGAAACAGATGTTACTCACTATTCGTTTCATAATATACTCCTTAAATCAAATGTTTGGTAATCTAATCAGCTTAAGTTTTAAAACACTTGTTATGCTTATTTTGGATTATTAGAGCAATGTTTTAACTTAATTCAGCAGCTATTTGAGGCTGATGAATGTCTTCTGGATAAGGGATTTTTGCACTTAATTATTTAAGAAAAAGTTGAGCAGAAGTTGAAATAACACCAGGTGGTGGGAGATAACATTTTAAGGCTAATGTCTCACTTTTTGTTTACTATATGACCATAGTTAAGTTCATATTCAATGGTAAAGAACTGAAAGCTTTTCCTCTAGGATCAGAACTGGACAGGGATGTTCACTCGCACCACTTTTTTTGAACATAGTATTAGAAATTGTCACCAGAATAATTAGTAATGAAAAGACCTTTAAAAGACATCCAAATTGGAAATAAAAGGCTTGCCTAATCATTCCATCAACCACTCAGAAATATTTTTTAGAGAAAAACCCAAAATTATAAGTAGGAAATATGAATAATACCCTCCTAAATGCCTAATATAGCAAATGGAAATCCTTTCTAAGGTATCATATAAGTTACCCATTATGATTAAAGGACATAAAGTGTTTGTGATAGATAGACTAACGCTACTCCCTCCTTTAGAGGATTGAGTTTAAAAATACTGTTTTGCTAGAATTTTGTTTTTGTTCCAAAAATATTTTTGCTAGACCTCTGGTAAATAGAATAAAATCCCTAATGTTGTTACATCATAAAAATACTGTTTTTTTTTTTTTTAAACGTGGAACGTTGGGCTACATTTCCCATTATGAGTGGAATGGTTCTCTTACAGCCGATTGCTCACTGATTATAGTAGTGCTCTGTGTACTTTGCTGTATTTGTAAATTATTTTTCCAGGGTTGTGTTAGAGATCAGCAAGTAGCAAGCTTTGTGGGATCTATAGAGATCCTAAGAAAAAATAAAAAATGGGGGAGGTATAGGAGAACTGTTCCACTCACTGTGGGAAATGTAGCTTAATGTTCCATGTTTAAAAAAAAAAAACAGTGGAACATGGGACAGCAAGCAGGCCCCACATGTGTAAATGGGCTTTCCTGTGGGTAAATCAGGATGGAATCTTTCCTAGAGTTAAGCCTTGCTCTTGCTAAAACACTCTCTCACCATGGATCAAAAGAATAAATGCTAATGCACATATAGCTTCCTTAGACCGGTGCTAATCCTTTCAAGTTCATCCATACCTCTGGTCTTTGCATTTTTGAATAATCCTTTTGATGTACCTTCCTGGCTGTCTACCACCTAAAGTGAATCTATGCATAGTAAATCAAGACCATTCTGATGTAGTGTACCCAGGAAAAAAGAATAAAAGCCTGTTAGGGCAGTGCTCGAGGCCTCTCTCTGAGATCAGAGGGTGGTTGTTTAGTCCCGGCTCTTCTAGTCCTAGGTACTTCATGTGAATTTATTTAAATGCCAGCTATAGCATACGAATTCCACTGGACAGGATTCACGGCACTCCCTGTTTTTCCTGGGTTTGTGTGACTTTTTCTCTCATCAAATAGGGAAGTTTTCCGTCATCACTTTTTCAAACAGGTTTTCTAACCCTTGCTCTTCTTCTCCCCCTTTTGGTATCCCTGTTATAAGGATATTGTTACATTTCATGTTGTCCTGCATTTCCCTTAACTCTTCTTCATTCCTTCTGAGCCTGTTTTCATTTTCTTTCTCTTTCTGGGTGTTTTATTCTACCTTGTCCTCCAGCTTGCTGATTTGATCCTCTGCTTCATGGAGCCTGTTTTTTTATTTCTTCTGCTGTGTTCTTCATTTCAGAAATTGTATTCTTCATTTCTTCTTGGCCCTTGTTGATGGTTACTCTTTCCTTTTTCATGTTTATATATTTTTCAGTGAGTTCATTGTAGTTTTCCTGTACTTTTTGGTAATTCTCTGTGAGCTCATTGAGCTCCCTGATAACCATTTCTTTGAACTCAATATCTGATAGTTGACTTGCCTCTGCTTCATTTAGCATTTTTTCTGAGACTTCCTCCTTTCCTTTCATTTAGGGATTCTTTCTTTGTCTTCCTATTGTTTGTGAGACTCTTCTTGTTAGGCTCTGCTTCTTAATACATTGTGTACTGCATAGAAGTCTCTAAGACATACACCAGGGACTGCACGTTTTTGGGCAAACTTGAAGACGAAGACTATTTGAATGACCAAAATACAATGTAACTGCAATGCTTTATGGGTTCGTGCAATTATATAGTTTTTCGTAGATTGACCTGCGCAGTTTCCACCAATGAGATCACTTCATTCGATGTGGACAAGACAGTGTATTGACATCTAAGGTCCATAACAGATGGCACGCAAAACATGAGAAAACTCGTGAGTGGTTCTTAAGTTGTTAAATTGATCTGTTCTGACTCCCTGGATTTATGCTGACTCACTAACTTCTATGTTAGAAGACCTATGAGATTCAGTGGTGCAGTCTCCTTGATATCCTGAGCTTGCTGGTCTTGGACTGTCCTTTATGTTGGCTCTCTGTATGTCTTTGGATTTTTATTGTTGTTGGGTCTTTCCCTCCAGCTGGTTAATTGAGGGTCAATCTGTCCACCACCTCTTGTATTTCATTGTGTGGCTTTTGGCAGGTTGTGTTGAAGCTTGTTCTTCCGTGTGTACAAGGTTTTGAAGAATCTCTCTTGCTCTTGTTCAGTTGTTTGTTCTGAGTAATTTCTCCCCCATTTAGTTGTATTTCCTGATAGGTCCTAGGTTGAGTTAGTGTGGCTTCTACTCCCTCCTTTACCCTCTTCTGTTGTTATCTGTCGGTGATTCCTTTCCTGGTGGGTTTCCTCTTCCAGCAGGTATCCTGGTGTTCACAGCTTCCACCTACTCATCTGATTTTTCAATGTACTCTACAATGTTTGGTCTCCTATCTTTATACATGCTGGGACACTGTTGGCCTTTCTCTCTGTTCCTTAGAAGATCTGGTAGGTATTTCACCCATGTGCAGGGGGAAGTGGACTCAGCCTTGCCACCATCTTCCTCTCTCCACCCCCTTTCAGTTTTTAAAGATCTTGCATGCTGGAGTTCTACCACTACTATTTAAAATTATGACCACTAGTTTCTTTTCCTGGATAGCCTGGCCAGATATTCATGCTGTAACTGAGTCACATATGTCATAAATATGAACTCTCCCCATGGGATTTACATTTGCAATTGACAAAAGGATAAACAATGTACTTCCTGAACATTTAAGTCAGCAGACTTTTATTTATAAATAAAAGAGTCAGAGCAGTATTATATATTTTCTGTTGACTTTTATGTCACAATTTGACCTAAATTTAAGCATTTAAACAATTATGAAATATATTTATTGGTTAATTTACTTAATTATCTAACTCTCATAGAAGAAACTACTTCAGTGACATGCAGCTGAGAGGAATGTGCACTTGTGTAAACACTTCTAAAGGTTAGTGGAGGAAGTGCAGATGACTGTTATAGGAAGGTTGTGATCCATTGTTTATCATCTGTACATACGTGTTTATAATACACGGTTTATTGGAGATAATATGAGAACATATCTTAGGCCATCTGCCTGCACTCATTTATCTCTAGTTTAGAACTAATCTAGAGTTTAGACTCACACAGGTTTAGGATTCTTCCTCCTGATAGAAACAACTGGATTTATCTCTCAAGCACTTGATGTTGAAAATATTTTTTGTTATTCAATAATTACAGTTCACATACAATATTATACTAGTTTCAGGTGTACCTACTTTACATGCCTATTTTATAACTGCCTATTTGTAATTCTTAATCTCTTCACCTTTTTTATCCAGCCTTCCAACCCTTTCCAATCTGGCAAAAAATCAATTTCTCTGCATCTATGAGTTTGTTTATATTATTTTCTTTTTCTTTTTTTTATAAAGATTTTATTTATTTATTTTCAGAGAGAGGAGAAGGGAGAGAGAAAGAGCAATGTATGGTTGCCTCTCACATGGCCCTCATTGGGGACCTGGCCCGCAACCCAGGCATGTGCCCCAACTGGGAATCGAACTGGGACCCTCTGGTTGCCAGCCCCCACTCAATCCACTGAGCTACACCAGCCGGGCTGTTTATATTATTTTCTTGTTTCTTCTTCTTTTTTTTTTTTTTCGGTTCCACATTTAAGTGAAATCATATGGTATTTATGTTGCCTTTTATGACTTATTTATTTAATTTAATACTTAGTAACTTAGTAATACTTATTAACATTCAGTATAATACTCTCTGGGTTTAATCATATTGTCTCAAATGGCAAGATTTCATTATTTTTCTTATGGCTGAAAAATACTCTGTTGTATACATGTCCCAGATCTTCTACAGATGTACACTTAAGTTGTCTCTGTAACTTGTTTATAGTAAATAATGCTGCAACAAACGAAGAGCTTCATATACCTTTTCCAATTAGTGCATAGGATTTCTTCAGATAAATACCAAGATGTGGAATCACTGGGTCACAAGATAGCTTTATTTTTAATTTTTTTTGAATAACCCTTAGGCTGTTTTCTATGTGGATTCTAAATTGACAACCAATACCTGCCTTTGGTTTTCAATGCTGCCAGCTAGAGTATAGGGATGGGGTTCTCCTGATCCTTGGCCGAGTCAAAACCCTCAGCAGCACTTCTGATGGCAGCCCCATTGAGATAAAGTGAGATCCCTCTTAATTCCCTACTATATCAGATCATACCAGCCGTTTTGTTTTCTTTCCACATTTGTATTGTATCTTTTTTGTAAGATTTTTTTTCTTGTAGATTTTTGGTGCTTCTTTGTTGTTATTACTGTCTTTTTTTTTCCTTAGTTTTTGCATTGTCTTTGTTATATTCCCAAGATTTTTCAGGTTTCCATAGTTTTTCAGCAGTTCTCTAAACGCTCCTTATCTGTCTGCTCTGAGGCCTCTTTTCCAGTGCTCCCCTCCATCTTTTGTCCCTTTGTTTCTGAAGGATTGTTTCTGGCTTGCAGCATAGCTCTTTGATGAACTTGACCTTTCTCTTTGGTTGGATCATTGTTATATGAGCCTATGTCTTCATATTTTTTGTTTTCACTTTTACTTTGCTGTAATCTATAAATAATACCTTCCTAAGAAAGTGAGTTAAAATTATTTTTAATCATTACATTTATAAAAACTGTGTTGTCCTCACATTTTTCTGATAGTTTGGCTAGATGGAGAATTGTCAACTGTACCATACATATCTGCTGAGAATCTCACAGGAGATTCCATCACCTCTGAAATATGTTTCAGTTGCTGATGTTGCTCTGACATTTGACTCTTTATGGGTAATGTTGTCTTTTGTCCAAAAGAATTGTTATTTTCCTTTGATTACAGCATATTTACCTCATTAATTTTTGCATATTTTTCCTTCCTTCATTTTTCTCTCCTTCTATGTAATTTTTATTTGTTAGTTGTTGGAGTTTTTAGATTAATCTCCTATATGGTTTATCACTATTTTGCTAATGTCTCTACATTCTCGGCATTATTTTTGCTTTCTCTTTTAATTAAATTGTTTATTTTGGCAAAGTGTATTTACTATTTAAGAGTATTTTCTGGTTCCATGATTTTTTTTATAACAGCATGTTCTATGGATGCCTTTTTTAACTTCTCAAGTCTCCCTAAAACACTAAGCGGGTCTCTCTCTCTCTCTCTCTCATTAAATTCATTGTTTTGAGAGGAAGAGAGAAACAGTGATTTGTTGTTCCACCTATTTATGTATTCATTGGTTGATTCTTCTGTGTACCCATCTGAGCATCAAACCCACAACATTGATGTATGGGATGATGCTCAAACCAACTGAGCTACCTGCCAGGGCTTCTCTCTCTCTTTTGAAAGTGATTGTGGAGATCTGTTTCCTAAATTATAGTTATTTCCCTTGAGAACGCTCCTTTTTCTGCTGTCTTCTCTCTTCTAGGCTTTCTTCATGTGTGGTGATCCTGAGACACACCGATGTTTGAGGAAACATATACAGGCTGCCTTTGAGATTAGTAGGTCTATAGTCAGGAATCTCTCCAGGTGATATTGATCATTATTTTGGGGCACATCAGAGCCATGGGGGCTGTCAAGGGGTGCCAGCCTGCCTCCTTGTTTCTCAGTAGTGTAACTGGTCCTATCCTGTTGAACAAGATGTGGAAACAAAATTTACAATTTACACCACTTACTGGTAGTACTCGTGCACACTTAAACTATTTTTTCACACATCCCCCCAACCTCCCTCCCATCTAGCAATCATCCAAATGTTCTCTGTATCTATGAGCCTGTTTCTGTTCTGCTTGTTCATTTTTTTTAAATCTATTTTGTCTGGTGTATATATTGTGACCCCACATTTTATTTGTTTCCATTTTCATGAAATATAATTTTTATCCCTTTTCTTTGAGTCTGTGTGTCTTTTGATCTGAAGTGAATCTCTTATAGACAGAACATGTAAGGGACTTGATCTGTTATCCATTCAGCCTCCATGTCTTTTGATTGGAGCAGTTTAACCAATTTGCTTTTAAAACCCTACCTTCAACACTGGATTGTGGAGAGAGACTTAAGCCTTGCCTCCTGTTTTAGCAGTCAACATACAAATAAAGCTCTTTACTTTTCTCAAAATTTGGTGCCACAGCAGAAGAGAATGGCAAGAAATATTCTAAGTAATGAGAACCACAGGCCTGCAATGAAGGCTACTGTACCTAGCAAGGGTCTCAGTCAAGATAGATGGCCAAATAAGGAGCTTCCCAGACAAAAGAAGTCTAAGATAATACACCTCCACCAAACCAGCTCTGAAAGAGATGCTAAAGGGACTACTTTAAGGAAAGGAAGGAAAAGAGAGACAGAAAGGAACACAGATACAAAAAAAAAATGGCAATGAATAAGTACCTATAGATAATAACCTTAAATGTAAATGGATTAAATGCTCCAATCAAAAGACATAGAATAGCTGAATGGATAAGAAAGCACGATCCACACATATGCTGCCTACAAGAGACCCACCTCAGAACAAAAGACTTACACAGACTGAAAGTGAAGGGCTGGAAACAAGTTTTCCAAGCAAATGGACAGGAAAAAAAAGCTGGGGTAGCAATACTCATATCAGACAAAATAGACTTCAAAAAAGGGGCCATAAAGAGAGACCCAGAAGGACACTTCATAATACTCAAGGGAAGAATCCACCAAGAAGACATAAACATTGTAAATATATATGCACCCAATACAGGAGCACCCAAATACATAAAGAAAATCTTGGAGGACTTCAAGAAAGATATTGATAGCAACACAATTATAGTAAGTGACTTCAACACCCCACTGTTGAAAATGGACAGATATTCCAAACAAAATATCAGCGAAGATATTGTGGCATTGAACAGTACTCTAGATTAAATGGATTTAACTGATATATATAGAGCTTTCACCCAAAATAAGCTAAATACACATTCTTTTCAAATACACATGGAAATTTTTCAAAGTTTGATCATATGATAGGACACAACACAAGCCTCAACAAATTCAAAAAAATTGAAATCATACCAAGTATTTTCTCTGACCACAAGGGATAGAAATTAGAAACCAACTCAAAGGAAAAAACCCCAAACACTCAAAATCATGGAGATTGAATAGCATGCTATTAAACAATGAATGGGTCAAGGATGAGATTAAGGATGAAATCAAAAAGTTCCTTGAAACAAATGAAAATGAACTGACAAAAATCCAAACTTGTGGGACACAGCAAAGGCAGTCCTGAGAGGGAAGTTCATAGCGATACAGGCCTACTTAAAAAAAAAAAAATAGAAACAGTTCACACAAACAACTTAACCCTATGCCAACAAGAACTCGAGGAACAACAACAAAGACAACCCAAAGCAAGTAGAATGAAGGAAATAACCAAGATCAGAGCAGAATTAAATGACATAGACACTAGAAGCAAAATTCTAAGGACCAATGAATCCAGGAACTGTTTCTTTGAAAAGATAAAAAAAATAGACAAGCCTTTGCCCGGCTGGTGTAGCTCAGTGGATTGAGCGCTGGCTGGAAACCAGAGGGTCCTGGTTCGATTCCCAGTCTGGGCACATGCCTGGGTTGTGGGCCAGGTCCCCAATGAGGGCCATGTGAGAGGCAACCATACATTGCTCTTTCTCCCCTCCCTTCCCCTCCCCTTCTCCTCTCTCTGCAAATAAATAAATAAATTCTTAAAAAAAAATAGACAAGCCCTTAAGCAGGCTCATGAAGAAAAAAGAGAGAGGATCCAAATAAACTCAATCAGAAATGAAAGAGGAGATATTACAACAGACGCCACAGAAATACAAAGGATTGTAAGACACTACTATGAAGAACTATATGCCAAGAAATATGAAAACCTTGGGGAAATGGATGAATTTCTAGAAAAATATATTCTTCCAAAACTCAATAAAGGAAAATCAGAAAGCCTGAACCAACCAATAACAGCAGATGAAATTGAAGCAGTAATCAAAAAACTCCCAACACACAAAAGCCCTGGACCAGATGGTTTCACAGGAGAATTCTACAAAGCATTTAAGGAAGATCTAACCCCTATCCTTCACAGACTATTCCAGAAAATCCAAAATGATGGAAGACTCCCAAACTCTTTTTATGAAGCCCGCATCATCCTAATCCCAAAACCAGAAAAAGACACAACGAAGAAAGAAAACTTCTGGCCAATATCACTGATGAATATTGATGCTAAAATCCTCAACAAAATATTAGCAAACTGCATCCAGCAATACATCAAAAAGATCATACACCATGGCCAAGTGGGATTCATCCTAGGGATGCAAGGATGGTACAATATTTGCAAAACAATAAATGCAATATATCACAGAAACCAAAGCAAAGACAAAAATCACATGATCATATCAATAGACGCAGAAAAAGCATTTGATAAGGTACAACATCCATTTATGATAAAAACACTTAGCAAAGTGGGAATAGAGGGAGCATTCCTCAAAATAATAAAGGCCATATATGAGAAACCTACAGCCAACATTATACTCAATGGACAAAAACTAAAATCTTTCCCACTAAGATCAGGAACAAGACAAGGTTGTCCACTATCACCACTTCTATTCAAAAGGTATTGGAAGTTTTAGCTACAGCAATCAGACAAGAAAAGGAAATAAAAGGCATCCAAAATGGAAAGGAGGAATTAAAACTGTCATTGTTTGCAGATGACATGATAGTGTACTTAGAAAATCCTATAGACTCCGCCAAGAAACTGCTTGACCTAATAATTGAATTTGGCAAAGCAGCGGAATACAAAGTCAACATCCAGAAATCAAAGGCATTTTTGTATACCAACAGTGAAACAGCAGAAACAGAAATCAGGGCAAAAATCCCATTTGATATAGCAACAAAAAAAAATAAAATACCTGGGAATAAACCTAACCAAGGAGGTGAAAGACCTGTGCTCAGAAAACTACACAACACTGAAAAGAGAAATCATGGAAGACACAAACAAATGGAAACATATACCATGCTCATGGATTGGAAGAACCAACATCATCAAAATGTCCATACTACCCAAAGCAATATATAGATTCAATGTAATCCCTATCAAAGTACCAATGACATATTTCATGGATATAGAACAAAGACTCCAAAAATTTATATGGAACCATAAACCACCCCGAATATCAGCTGCAATTTTGAGAAAGAAGAACAAAGCAGGAGGGATCACAATTCCTGATATCAAACTATATTACAAGGCCACTGTAAGCAAAACAGCTTGGTACTGGCATAAAAACAGACAGACAGACCAATGGAACAGAATGGAGAGCCCAGAAATAAACCCGAGTCTCTACGGGCAATTAATCTTTGACAAAGGGGGCAGAAGCATAAAATGGAATAAAAATAGCCTCTTCAACAAATGGTGTTGGGAAATCTGGATGGCTACCTGCAAAAAAATGAAACTCGAGCACCAACTTACACCATACACAAAAATAAATTCAAGGTGGATAAAAGACTTAAATGTAAGTCATGACACCATAAAAGTTCTAGAGGA
>PVJI01012227.1:0-21197 GCA_004026765.1 Micronycteris hirsuta | reverse complement strand
TTCGCAGCAACATCTTTAATGATATGTCCCCTAGAGCTAGGGACATAAAGAAAAGAATAAACAAATGGGATCTTATCAAAATAAAGAGCTTCTGTGGGGCTAAAGAAAATAGTATTAAAATAAAAAGAGAACCAACCGTATGGAAAAACATATTTGCCAATGATACCTCAGACAAGGGTCTGATCTCCATAATATATAAAGAACTCATACGACTCCACTCCAGGAAGACAAAAAAACCAATGAAAAAATGGGCAAAAGACATGAACAGACACTTCTCAGAAGAGGACATACAGAGGGCCAAGGGTCATATGAAAAGATGCTCAACATCATTAGCCATCAGAGAGATGCAAATTAAAATCACAATGAGATACCATCTCACACCAGTCAGAATGGCCATCATCAACAAAGCAACAGATAACTGTTGGAGGGGATGTGGAGAAAAGGGAACCCTTCTGAACTGTTGTTCGGAATGTGGACTGGTGCAGCCATTGTGGAAAACAATATGGAACTTCCTCAGAAAAATGAAAATGGAACTACCTTTTGACCCAGCAATTCCACCACTGGGATTATACCATAAGAATCCTGAAAAACCAATTCAAAAGAACCTATGCACTCCAATGTTCATAGCAGCACAATTCCCAATAGCCAAGTGCTGGAAACAACCTAAGTGCCCATCTACAAATGAATGGATCAAGAAACTATGGTACATTTACACAGTGTAATTCTATGCAGGGGAGAGAAATAGGGGCTTATACCCTTTGCAACAGCATGGATGGAACTGGAGAGCATTATGCTAAGTGAAGTAAGCCAGGCAGTGAGGGACAAATACCATATGATCTGACCTTTAATCGGATCATAACCAACAAAAGTAGAAAGCATGCCCTGCTGGTGTAGCTCAATGGATTGAGCGCGGGCTGGGAACCAGAAGGTCCCGGTTCTATTCCCAGTCGGGGCACATGCCTTGGTTGCAGGCCAGGTCCCCAGTGAGGGCCATGTGAGAGGCAACCATACATTGCTGTTTCTCTCCCTCTCTTTCTCCCTCCCTTCCCCTCTCTCTAAAAATAAATAAATAAAATCTTAAAAAAAAAGTAGAAAGCAAGCAAAACATAACCAGAGACATTGAAATTAAGAACAGTCTAACAATAGACAGCAGGGAGAGGGGAGGGGACAATGGGGAGAAGGGTTTACAGGAATCACTGTTGAGGACACATAGACAGGACTAAGGGGGAGGAGGGAGGCTGGGGGAGGGAGGTGGGGCTGGAGGGGAAGGGAGGAGGGGAGGGGAGAGGATGCAAATAACTGTAATTGAACAAAAAATTAAAAAAATGTTTAAAAAAATTAAAAAATAAAAAATAAAACACAGCCTTAAAAAAAAGGTAAGTAGTATTATTACCATACCAATATATTTGTTTGCATAAATCCAATGAGAATCTGATATTTTAATAACAGAACACATAAGAGCCAGTTTCCCATTGTGGCTTTGTTAACCAGTGCTTTGACTGGAATGTCATAACTGAGAGAGACATGGCTAGAGTCTGAATGTCAACAAAACTTTATGGAATAAGATTGACTTTGAAGCTGAGAAAAGCCCCTTGGAGAAATGGACATGTATCTTTGTTTTTCTTTTTCCATAAGGTTCATGGCAGCCTTTCCATGTAAGGAGTGAAGTTTGCTTTCCTGGGAGATGGCAAGGAAGAACTTCAAGACATTTTGGGACCTTGATAACTTGAGGAACTCACCCAAAGTTATATGTATTGCTGGCAAAGCCTGATTGCAACTGGGTGGCTTGTCTTCTCTGCCCTGCTGGGCTAATTAAAGCTTAATCTGGAAATTCCATATAAAATTCCAACAAAGCACATTTAAGAAAGCCTATTTAATCAAGTGCTATTCCTGTTATGTTTATGCAAATAATCAGGCCAAATGGAAACTGGACTTAATGGAGTGAATAAACTGGTCTCGATTTGGCTCTGTTATAAAAATAAGGGTGATTTTAGGGGGAGAAATTCTGTTTCAACAGTCTAAAATGCAGTTTTAGATATTAAAGTCTAGTTAATTGTCTTCAAAGTTCTATTTTTCACTTATAGACAAGGTTGTAGCAAGGATGATAGACCAGGTGCAGAAGGTCAGCAAGACAGAAAGCCTCAGGTGCCTAGAAATGGATATGGAAAAGAGAAATGAATAAAAAGAGGCATATAGGTAGATGGTGACAGATGATAAATGAGGGACCCCAAAGGTTCCTCTGGACACCTTGGAACCAATTATTATTTCCCCACAGGAGCCTGAGATACAACTGACAGTGGAGAACAAGTTGATTGACTTTTAGTAGACACAGGAGCCATATACTCTATATCAAACACCGAACTGACTGAAAACAAAGAAAAACAAAACAAACAAAAAAAAAAAAACAACACTCTTGATCACAGTGGTAATGAGGCAAATGCAGCAACAAGCCCCCCTCCAGCATTTAGAATGATAACTCAAAGACCTTAAGTTATCACATGGCTTTCTCTATTTGCCTTTATGCCCCATCACTCTGCTGGTACAGGATTTAGTATGTAAATTGTCCACCCAAGTAACCTTTTCTCCTGAAAGGCAGCACTTTTACCTGCAGGTCCCTGTGGAACGGTCACTCCGATTCCAGATTCTTTTAACCTATTCAGGAGGACTCAGAGGAAAACTGTTCCCTCTTGAGATCTACAAGGAAGTAAATAAAACTGTTTGGTAGAAGGACTCTAGGGGAAGCCACTGATGTTTACCTGAATGGCCTGATATAATCTTCGGGGTAGAAAGATACAAACTACTCAGATATACTAAGGGAATGATAAAATATCCACTTTAAAGAGAGGGACAGAAATTTCTAGCTATGAAACCTAAACAATCTGGATGTCAGCTATCCAAATTAAGTGAACATTTTAATATAATTATATATCTCATTGTGTTGTGAAAATTAAATAATACTTACAATTTTTATTTTATTTTATTTATCTTCATAAAAAGAATATGAATTTAAAATTATTCTATGGTTTTTCACATAAGAATAATAAGGTGTGAAGTCATTAAATAAACTTTGCAAGTGAATAAAACATATGTTCTGGTTAGTTTATATAAATAAAAACAGTAAACATAAACACAAAAATGCAAAAAAGTACATAAAGCCAGATTATAAGTTTTTTTTAATTTTAATTGAAGTTATTGGGGTGATAATGGTTAACAAAATTATGTAGGTTTCAGGAGCACAATTCCATAACACATCATCTGCTCACTTTGTTGTATGTTTACCACCCCAAGTAAAGTCTCTGTCCATCACCATTTATCCCCAATATACCCTCCTCCACTTCTCCCTAATGCCCTCTCCCCAGCAATCACCACACTAGTATCCCTATGCATGAGTTCTTTCTTTTTTCTTTTTTTTCTTTTTGCTCAATCCCTTCACCCCTTCCACCCAGCCCCCACCCTTGAGAGATGTCAACCTGCTCTCTATTAATGAGTCTATTTTGCTTGTTAATTCATTTTGTTCATTATATTCCACATATGAGTCAAATCATATGGTACTTGTCTTTGTCTGACTCACTTATTTTACTTAGTATAATACTCTCTAGTTCCATCAAAGCGGTTGCAAAGGATAATATTTCTTTTTTTTTTTATGTTGTGCACTACTTTAACCGTCATGGTATGGTAGTGGCAGAAAAGGACTGATAAAAATAATATTTATTTGAGGCTCTTTTTTACTCATCAAATATTGGCAAGCTTTCAGGCATTGTCCTTTATTTTTTTTCTCATTTAACATTCACCCTCTTCTGTGAGTCAATTCAAATAAAAAATTGCCAACTCACCTGGCTGGCTCTGATGGAAGAGCAAGAGTGCCAGACATAAAAACTCTTGGTGAGCATGGGCATGAGGTAGTTTATATAGCTTTTTCAGTGAAATGGTATTCCAGTGAACCATACCATCAATTGCCTCCACTCACTGCATGTCTTATCCACTCATCTATGATATGTGAATTGAACTCTGTCCTCACAGTTTTGAGGCATTTAACCTTGTTGCTATAGCTTCCTATGGACTAATTCTACTTTCTTACATATTCTGTATAATATTTAACAACACAGTAGATTTATTTAAATGAATGGGTCTTCAATTATGTGAAAATTCCATTTATGCCTTTAAATTTGCCTGTGGTTCAAGTCCATAGAAGATTTCTTTTTAACAACAGTAACTTAAGAATATTGTTTCTTTAAGTACAATTGATATACTTGAGAGTCAGAAATGTGCATCTACAAATAGAATCCTATTCTGATCTTCTTTTAAAGAATGAATCAAATTCCCCTCAGTGACATACCTTTGTGGCACACTATAAGTGCCAGATAGACCAATAAATACATGATTAGCCATACCTGACTAGGTAACATTGGACTAGTTCACCAGCTCTGTAATTCAGGTTACCTCACCTAAAATATAATATAATTACCATGTTTCTGATTTTATTTTGCTCATTTGTTTGTTTTGTTGATTAGGTTGCACTTATAGGTGAGATCATATGGTACTCGTCTTTCACTGCCTGGCTTATTTCTTAGCATAATACTCTCCAGTTCTATCCATGCTGTAGCGAAGAGTAGGAGTTCCTTCTTTCTTTCTGCTATGTACTATTCCATCATGTAAATGGACCACAGTTTTTTGATCCACTCATTTACTGATGGGTACTTGGCTATTATAAATAATTGTGCTATGAACATTGGAGTGTATAGGTTATTTCAAATTGGTGTTTCAGGATTCTTAGGATGTAATCTCAGCAGTGGAATTGCCAGGTCAAAAGTCAGTTCCATTTTTAGTTACTTGAGGAAATTTCATACTGTTTTTCACAGTGGTTGCACCAGTCTGCATTCCCACCAAAAGTATACTAGGGTTCCCTCTTATCCACAGCCTCTCCAGCACTTGATGTTTATTGATTTGTTTATGATGACTGTTCTGGCCAGTGTGAGGTGGTATCTCATAGTGGTTTTAATTTGTATTCCTCTGAAGGCTAGTGATTCTGAGCATCCTTTCATATTTCTCTGGGCCCTCTATATGTTCTCCTTGGAGAAGTGTCTGTTCATGTCCAGAGACATGGAAATAAAGAACAAACTGACAGCGACCAGAGGGAAGAAGGGAGGGTAATAATGGAAGAAAAAAGAGGTAGGATCAAGTCAAGGAAGTTGATCCATGGACAAAGACAATGGAGGAGAAGATTGAAAGTGGAAGGTGGGGGTGGGTAGCCAGGGGAGAGTAATGGGGAAAAATGGGGAGAACTGTAATTGAACAATAATTGAAAAATAAAATATTGTATAAAAGAATTTTACTGCCTCATCCCTATGATTTTGTCCACTTTTGACATCTAGTAATTTTAGTTTCAAATACACAAATAGTTTAGTAACTTTTATATCAAATATTAATATCATATAACATAGTTCTTCAGTAGCATCAGCATTATTGTAAACCTTAGCTATGGTAAGCATAACAAAGTCTTAAAATAACATGAAGTAATCAACTCTAAACTGTGACAGGAATTCTTTTCATCCGCATAATAAAAACGTAACCCCCGGGAATTTCCACGTCTTGAGCCTGGCTCACGAGAATGAACATTCCCGTGCTCGTGGAAAAGAGTTCTTTGAAGGGAAATTGGATTAACTTACTTTCTAAGACTTGTTAACTTGCTGGGACCCTTCCCCTAGAGCCAAGGGATTATGCTAATGTCTGCCTGGAACCCCTCGCATAGTTGGTGAATAGTCATTCCCATTTTACTGTGTCCTCAGCTTCCTAATAAAAACCCGGCTAAGCTACGCTCAAGGCCCTTTTCCTGAGATATAGGAATTGGTCCCGTGGCCCCGGACTCCTTCTCCCAGCGTGTCTCAGTGTGAGATTCTTTTACGCATCGGGTTACGGTTACCCACGGATTTTACCTGACAAAATCCCCACGACACTAAACATTTTATTAATTCTCAGTTAAATAATAACAAGAGTCATAAAAGTTTGTCAGAGCAATTCTCTAACAATATTCTACTCACCTGAGAACTTTATGACTCTTTGGGGTTTGACAGTAATGTTTTCTACCACAAGGAGAATAAAAACTGCTAACATCATATGTTGAGTTATTAGACACTTGTTGAGGAGACATGTCTCATACTAGAAATGAAAATACGCTAACTGCAATTTCACCCACTGAGGAGTTTTATAAATGGATTTAAAAATGATTTTGTCATATTTAATAGGCTCTGTTCATTTATGAGAAAGAAAATGTTCAGTCACCCACAGACCTTTCTACTTTACTCCTACTCAGTGGCTACAATCAGTGCCCTTCAGCTTAATTCATTCATTCTGGCATGATGAATACAGAAGAGTATTTTTAAAAAGATATCACTTCAATGCTTACTACAAGGATTATGTAATCAATTTGTTTTCTTTTTATTCATAGCTATTCCTGTAAAAACTTGGAAAGTACTATTCTAATTATTAAAGGTATCTCAGGAGAATTACTACCTAGTACAAGAAGCAACATACACAAAAATGAATCTACAGTCGTAAATGTTCTGATGTCACAGGAAGACAACTTTTAATTATTTTTGAAGAGTTATTATTAAAATGGGGTAAATATGAAGAGGAGTCCCTAGAAAAGAGTTTTAGAACAGTATAGAAAATGTGTTTCATCTATGCTCCCCCTCTTAAGCTAAATTGCAAATGATAAGCACTGTATGAGTACAGTCTATATCATTATTAAGCATGTGATTCTATTTTACTAGATTAAGTATTTTAGAAAGCTAACCAGATTAAATAGAAAGCTAACCAGATTAAATATTTTATCTCAATAATCACAAACATTTTGAGTTCTAAAATACTTAGAATCTTTCAGCTTGCTGATTGTGAGGCCCAGACTTTGTCCAGTTGTCCTCAGTAAAACTGATGATCCTGCTGTTTGCACCCTTACTTGGGGGAGCATGGACAGAGTCACAGGAACCAGGATTCAGAGCTGACTCAGCCACTGATGTACAGGGTTATGTGGTGGCTAAGGACAGTGATTCTTGGGCTTTGGCATGTCTGGGAATCACATAGTAAGCTTGTTGAATTCTTTTCTGGGCACCAACCACCCAGGAATGTTGCTTTTTCAGTTGGTAGGATTGGAGCTCATAATCTGTCACATTTCCTCATTTCTTGAAAATGCTGATCAGAGAATTTCACTTTGGGTAACCCTAGTTTAGTATGAGTTTTGAGGCCAACCTAGTGAAGTTTGAATCTCAACTCTAACATTAACTAGGTGTGTGAACTTGGGCTTTAGTGTTTCATCAATAAAATGGGATTAATCAGTATACCTCATAATCAGTATACCCCATACCTCATAAGTTTTTTTTTTATTGTTGTTCAAGTACAGTTGTCTCCATTTCCCCGCCACCACTCCCCTCCCACCCATTGCCACCTCCCACCCTTAATCCTACCCCTTTAGGCTTTGTCCATGTATCCTTTATACATGTTCCTTTTGACTTTGTCCATGTGTCTTTTACACATATTCCTTGATGAACCTTACTGCCCTTTCCCCTATTATCCCCCTCCACACTCCCCTCTGGTTACTGTCAATTTGTTTCTTATGTCAATGTCTCTGGTCATATTTTGCTTGCTTGTTTGTTTTGTTGATTAGGTCCAACTTATAAGTGAGATCATATGCTATCTGTCTTTCAACTCCTGGCTTCTTTCACTTAGCCTAATGCTTTCCAGATCCATCCATGCTGTCACACAGGATAGGAGCTTCTTCATTCTTTCTGCTGCATAGTATTCCATTGTGCAAATGTACTATAGGTTTTTCATCTACACAGTAATCAGAATAGTTTGGTACTGGCATAAGAATAGACACATAGACCAATGGAACAGAACAGAGAGCGCAGAAATAAACCCGAGTCTCTAAGGTCAATTAATATTTGACAAAGGGGGCAGAAGCATAAAATAAAGTAAAAATAGCCTCTTCAACAAATGGTGTTGGGAGAGCTGGACAGCTACATGCAAAAAAATGAAACTTGAGCACCAACTTACACCATACACAAATATAAACTCAAGGTGGATAAAAGACTTAACTATAAGTCGTGGCACCATAAAAGTCCTAGAGGAAAACATTGACAGGAAAATCTCAGATATTTCAGACAGCAGTATCTTCACTGTTATGTCCCCTAGAGCAAGGGACATAAAGGAAAGAATAAACAAGTGGGACTTCATCAAATTAAAAAGCTTGTCTATGACTACAGAAAACATCAGCGAAATGAAAAGGGAACATACCTCATAAGTTCTTATGAGAGTTAATAGGTCAATTCATATAAGATGCTTACAAATGTGGTATTATTACCACGACCACCATAGGTCATTTATTATAGACCTCACTCATCAAAGAATGTACTGAACTTAGTTGGACAGGCACATAACAAACTAAAATTAAAGGACATAGAGCAAGCTATAAAGCAAACAATCTCTAAATAGCTTCAGTGTTTGCTCAATATTGAATATAAAATAGTGATTAAAAAAATCTTGGTTTGTCCCTATGTACTAGCTACTCAATCTCCATAAAAAAAGTACATCAGATGTTTCCTGAGGGCAGAATTTTATTTATCTAATCTTCAAACTACAACTCTCCACACAGACCTGGCACAGAATTGGTACTCATTAACTGACTATGTGAGCCAACAAGTTCTAACTTTGCAAAATCACTTGACCACTAAGTTTGAATTTCTATCAAATAAGGAAAATGCTTATCTACTACACACACCCCCACACAGGCACACACACAAATCTCTATGAGATATTGCTTTCTCCATATTATAAATAAAATCTCAGAAACACAGAAAAGTTAAGTAACTTTCCCTTCAGTAAGTAAGAAGTAGAGACAAAACTGAATTCCCATTCTTACTCTATTCTGCCAAATGCAGCCTGAATGTGGATATAGAAGTAATTATATGTAATTTTTTCTTTCTAATAATTGTGATTGCACTAGGAGATAATATAATTTATACAGTATTCATCAGTATATTTTTAAAAGAATTCTTGAAACTATCTCTTGTTTATTTACACTAAGTAAGTGAACTTTTATCTTTGAAGAATCTTACTTCAGAAACTTAAAGAGAGTTCATAAAGATTACAAGTTTAAAAATTGTTAATTAAGCCCTGGCTGGTGTAGCTCAGTGGATTGAGCGCGGGCTGGGAACCAAACGATCCCAGTTCGATTCCCAGTCAGGGCACATGCCTGGGTTGCAGGCCGGGTCCCCAGTGAGGGCCATGTGGGAGGCAACCATACATTGCTGTTTCTCTTCCTCTCTTTCATCCTTCCTTCCCCTCTCTCTAAAAAATAAATAAATAAAATCTTAAAAAAAATTGTTAATTAACAATTGTTGAAAGACTGGAATACTTTTAAAGGCTGACAATTAATTGATGTGTTCTTTGTCCTTATTAAGATAACGAAAACATGAATATATTGTGGTCTTAATAAATGATAGTCTTCCATGAGTTCTTCCCAATCTAGCTTTCTTTAGTATTCTGGCAATTCTTTACAATCAATACCTTATATATACATGTAGTTATAAATAGAGATATTCTTGTTCAAATAAACTCAATTTTCTCCCTACACAGTTCAGGAAAACTTTGGCTTTAGATTGATTATGTAAATTAATGTAAATTGATAGCTTTTTTTGGTCAAGTATTCAATGCATTCTGTATAAAATATAAATCTTTAATCTTTCCACATTATAAACCAAAAGATACCCCCCCATGAAGTGCAATGGGTAATAGAATCTAGCCTTTAAGTGACCTGTACAATCTTAGTCCTATGTCATCATTTAAATGACAATCAATGCCCGGCTGGTGTAGCTCAGTGGATTGAGCGTGGGCTGGAATCCAGAGGGTCCCGGTTTGATTCCCAGTCGGGGCACATGCCTGGGTTGCGGGCCAGGTCCCCAGTGGGGGCCATGTGAGAGGCATCCATACATTGCTCTTTCTCCCTCCCTTCTCTCTCTGAAAATAAATAAATAAAATCTTAAAAAAAAAATAAATGACAATCACTACCTCCAGTCTCACCTGAAGACTTGTGGCTATTGCTCATTGTGCCTGTGGTATATCTGCATGGTTACTAACTCCTCAACTGCTTTGGAAGACAATGCCTTTCTTTTGTTAATGACAAAATTGAGGTGCTGAGAATTTAAGTAATGTGGCATTTAATATCCAATATTGAACCGAACAAATGATGTCTAACTTCTTAGTCTTTGATCTTTCCAGTATATAAAATAGTGACTCATTTAAAGCCCATAAGGCCATTTTTTTTTCTTTCAAGGCTAGAGAGTTCTTTAACACCAGAACTACAATTACAAGGCTGCATTTAATCTACTTACTGAAACTGAACACAATTTATTTCTAAAAAGGAGATATAGATTATTCATAATTCTCTTTTTAATTTATTCCAAAAATTAAGTCTTCAGACCTACAAATGTCCTTTTCTGAGGCATCTGTAACATTCTTTCCTGTCAGAGGGCTGCTCTATACTCTGTTCTCTAAGGTTTCTTCATCTTCATTATAGTTCATCTGAGTTACCTAGACCATTTATCCATAATCTTTGTCTGATTTTATCATAGCACAAAGTCCTATGTAATCTCTTTCAGTATTTAAGTTGTCTTCATTTCAGTGTTCCTGAAATTTCATAAATAATTTTCTCCACTAAATGCAGCATGATCTAAGATTTCTTTGTACTTAGAGTAAAAGCTGAAATTGGAGAAGCATTTGGTTATATACAGATAGCTCTCCAAAAATTACAATTGGGTTGGTTTGGGATAAATGTGCAAGCAAAGAATGAGAAAAATTATTAACTTCAAAAACTTAATTTAATAGTATGACTGAAGTTCCAGACTATTGACTTTAATTCTGAATTTTTATCTAATCCTGGAGTTAGAGCTGAGTTAAATTTTGTTTCCATCATCTCACTGGTCCAATTATTGGTATGCTCTCATCACAGCAAAATAAAATACTTAATATATAACTTTTAAATTGTAATTATTTTATATACAATAAATTATATTTTATTTGTCTTTATATTTATTGTTGACACTATTGCAGATATCCCCATTTTTCTGTTTTGCCCCTCCTATGAGCCCCAACTCCCCTGTAACTATTTAATAAATACATGAAGGAAATATTGTCAAAGAATGAATAACATGAATATCCTGAAATAAGAGCATTAGTACTGAAAAGCTTCTGCTGGAATGAGACACACAGCCACATTCCCACTCCTGTCCTTTATATCTCTGGAATCATAGGACATTGTCCCTGTTTAATAACCATTAACCATTCTGAATCCTGCAAATAAACAGATGTCCTAGAAATAATTTGTAAATAGTTCTAAAATAAAAACATTATTATTATCTTTTTTTTACTTTATTGTTGTTCAATTACAGTTTATTGCATACTCTTCCCTCCCCTCCCCCTCCATCCCACCTCCCTTCTCTGCCTCCCTCCCCACCCTTGGTTCTGTCCATGTGTCCTCTACAGTGGTTCCTGAAAACCCTTCTCCCCATTGTCCCCTCCACTCTCCCCCTTGGCTATTGTTAGATTGTTCTTAATTTCAATGTCTCTGGTTAAGCTTTTCTTGCTTTTTGCTTTTGCTGTTTATGTTCCAGTTAAAGGTGATATTTGTCCCTCACCGCCTGGCTTACTTCACTTAGCATAATGCTCTCTAGTTCCATCCATGCTGTTGCTAAGGGTATAAGTTCCTTCTTCCTCTCTGCTGCGTAGAATTCCATTGTGTAAATGTACCATAGTTTCTTGATCCACTCATTTGTAGATGGGCACTTAGGTTGTTTCCAGCACTTGGCTATTGGGAATTGTGCTGCTATGAACATTGGAGTGCATAGGTTATATACAGATGGGTATGGATGTCAAAAATTGTCTCTTCCACATGTTCATATATATGCTCCTTTTATCTAGAAAATAAATTGTGAGAATAAATAAAGGGCAACCAAATGATAACCAGCAAAGGCTATTTATTCAGATCTTTCTATAGAAAGAGAGTCAGCCACTATCACTTGTGTCCTGGAGATATGAAGATATTCAAAGGAAGGCAGAAGAGTTGGAAAAGTCTTCAGGTAGGTCCTAATGGGAGGCCATTGGAATGGGGAACCAGTAGAAGAGCTAGACATAAATGAGGTAGTCTATTTAATTACAAGTTTTACTAGGGGTGTATAATTGCCAAGGGTTGGTCCTAACGTGAAAGCGGAGATATATGTTAGAAAAGCTGTCAATTATTAACTAAGCTCTGGAAGTTGTGAGACAATTGTTACAGGAGTTATTGTCTGAATTTCTGGATTGTTATTAAAGATAGTTCTGAAATCCCACCAGTATGACTTAAAGATAGTAGGCTGGCATCTTGAACAGGTTACTATAGATAATAAAGTTGTTTTTTGGGGAGGTTTCTGTAGGTTATAGGTTGGAATTCTATTTTTATACATGATCCATCCACTGTCTATTTGTATAGTAAGTCTCTCAGAATGAAGAGTTATTAAATATTTTAAATAGTTTGAATTTTGGTTTTAGTTTTTCATCTTTAAAACTGATCCCTGGAATGATATCAACATCATAGTGGTAAAATGTGTCCCTCCATTTTTGTCTCCCATTTTAATAGCTAAACTTCATCATAGCTCTATAAACAAATGTAACTCTGTGGAAGTTGTGATTTCCAGCACCACATTCCAAGAAACCAGAGAGAAATTGTATCCACCTATGTATCAGATAATAGGGAGACAGACTTGGGTGCAGGCTGTGGAACCAGCAAAAGCCTGTGAACCAGCTTCATTCTCTCTTGGTTGCATTTGGAAAATACCTGGAGAGCACTGACTTGAGCAGGCAATGACAGTCAAGGAAGTCTTTGTCAAAGTCCAGGTTTATTGAGGAGCGATGCCAAAACTCTGTTAAAAAAAATATTTTGGAAAAATTAGAGAGGTACACAAATTTTACCAGCATTACCCTTTCCCCAAAAGGACACCATGTGGGTTAAACTAACCAGCAGTAACCTCTCCCATTATGAAAAGGTAGAGTGGTGAGTGAGTTCCAGGCTTCCCCAGGTGTATGGGATTCTGACAAAAAAAGTTTTTTTTCTCTGTTTCAGCACCCAGAATATTGAGGTGAGACCTCCATAACTAGAGAGAGGGAGGAGATTGGAAAGTAGGCAGTTAAGAATATCAGAAGACATTAAAGAAACATGGATCCTGCTGAATACATTCAGGTCTTAAGCAAGAAGTCTAGTCATAAAGTGCTAGGAAATCCTCACTTGAAGATATGCCTATCTGGTCTGCAGGCACCCCCAATATCTCAAGTGCCAGACTCATAGTAATCCCCTCTCTTTGGCTATCTCTATGTGTGCTCCCCACAGCCAGAGCAAGAATGTGTTCCTCTAGTTAGGAAGTACACTGAGAAAACAGCACAGGGTCTACAAGGAAGGGGTAAACCACAAAATTGAGCTATAGCTCCAACATCAGAAAAATAAAAAAAAAGGTTTGATAAAGATGACCTGGCAAATTATAAGACCAAGAAAAGATATATAAGCTTAAAAAACTATGCTATAGAAAGGAGCTACATGTGTGAAGCAGGTATGTGCATACAAAGTCAGAGAAAGGGCCAGATACATATAGGACCAACAAAAAGTATCTCCCACTGAAGGTGGCTACAAAGAATTGGAAGAGGAGACTATTACTTTAAATGTAAAAAGAGCAAAACAAAACAGTAAGACAAATGAAGAATCAGGAAAATATGTAATCACAGAAAGATAAAAACAATAACCCAGTAACCAAACTCTAAAACATGTAATTCTATATTTTAACACATAAAGATTTCAAAAAAAAAACCAATTTTAAAGAAACTTAATGACCTACAAGAAAACAGAGAAAGACAATTCAACAAAATCAGAAAAATAATACATAAACAAAACAAAGTATTTAATAAAGGGATAGAAATAAAAAATAGAAATTCTATATCTGAAGAATTCAATGAAAACTATAAAAGAAAGCACCAATATCAGATAGTCAAAAAGAATATAGAATCAGCCCAGCTGGTGTAGCTCAATGGATTGAGCACGGGCTGGGAACCAGAGGGTCCCGGTTCAATTCCCAGTTGGGGCACATGCCTGGGTTGCGGGCCAGGTCCCCATGAGGACCATGTGAGAGGCAACCATACATTGCTCTTTCTCCCTCCCTTCTCCTCTCTCTGAAAATAAATAAATAAATTCTTTAAAAAAAAAGAATATAGAATCAATGATCTAGAATATGGCAACATATAAATAGCACAGTCAGAGGAGACCAAAGAAAAAAGAATTAAAAAAAAATAAGAACAAAAGTCTATGTGACCTATAAGACCACATCAGATGAACAAATATCAGAATTATTAGTGTTCCAGGAGAAGAGAGGGAGATAACATTTGACAAATAAACAAACAAACAAATAAATAAAAACTCTAGTGAAAGACTAATATCCAAAATGCATTTTAAATCCCATATAACTCACAACAACATCAAAAATATTATATTAAAAATAGGCAATGGACAGACATTTTTGCCAAGGGAGTTATACAAACATCCAACAGATATATGAAAAGATGCTCCAATTCAAGGGAATTATTTCAAGGGAAATATTTTCCCTTGCTCTAGCGAGGGACATAAAGGAAAGAATAAATAAATGGGGCTTCATCAAAGAAAATAGTGTTCTTTAATCAAAAGGTACAGAGTGGGTTAATGGGGAAAACTATATGACTCTAGTATATGATGTATATAAAAGACTAACTTCAGCTTAAAAGACAAACACAGACTCACAATGAAGGAATAGAAGAAGATATTCATTGTAAGTGAAAACCAAAAGAAACTAAGGGTAGCTATGCTAATATCAGAAAAATAGTCTGTATGACAAAAATAGTAACAAACACAAGACCATTTCATAATGGTAAAGGGTTAGCAAACTAAGAATATATTATTATAAACATACATGCTTCCAACTTTGGAGTACATTCCTATGTTATGCAAATACTAAAATATCCAATGGAAAACAGTAGCAGAATTCAAGTTTACTTTTAGCAATGAATAAGTGATTCAGGCAGAAAAAAAATTTAGTAAAGCAATGTTGTACATAATGCATAATTTAGATCAAATGAACATAACAGATATGTAAGGAAATTCTATCTAACAGCCATGAAATGCTCATTTTCCTCAAGTCTGCATGCATTATTCTCCAGAATAGATCATGCAAATGCCAAAAATATCTTAGCAAATTGAAAATTATCCCAGGAATTCCAGTTCAAGATGGAAATATAGGAGGCTTCTGACTTCTCTTTCTCCCACAGACACACCAAATTTATACCTAAAAATGGAAAAAGTTACTATCAAAGACACCTAGACACTATCTGAGTGACTATCTAGTAAAAGAGGAAATAAAAACCAACATGGACTTGGAAATGAAAGCATGAGACACAATCTTGCCATAAACTTTACTCCCATTATAGTAACCCACAGCTAGAAGAGAACTCACAAATTGATAGGGAACTCAAGAGTTAAAGACTTTAGCTATAATTATAGTTGACAGACTTAAATGATTAATGCATGTGAAAAGCTGTTACTCCAAGAACTGGATTACATGACCTAGTGACTCCAGGAAGTTGACAAACATTTCAACCTTTGTGCCTCCTTGGGTCTGCAAGCAATCAAGATGGAATCTGAGCTATTGTGTTCCAGGGAGTAATCATCTGTGCGTCAAAGAATTGTTGATCAACATATTAAAAAATACTAGGAAAATGACCACCAGACTACAACTCTTGTCTGATTAAACCTTTCCACAAACACCTTACCTACCTTTTTTTTCTCTTATTGAAAAGGTTGGCTTGAGATGAGAAATTAAGATGGTTTTTAGGGTACATAACCTTTCATTTTCTCAGGTTACTGGTATCTGAATAAAGCACCCATAAAGATTCCATCGTTGTCTCTACTTATTGGTTCTGGTATTAACAGGCAGTGTAAACACTGACTTTTCTGGTTTCAAAATAACAGATTTTCCTGAGGAACAAAAGTCTTGGGTTCTATATTTGGCATCCCAACTTATATAACTTTCACCTCATAGAAGGGTTCCCAAAGCTGCTTACTCTGAAAGCTAATGAGGCTTTTATCCCCATGACAAACAAGGTAATAAAAATCTAAGAAGTTCTTAATGCGGTCACATGGACTTACCATGGCTATCCCCCTAGGGCCCAGTTTAAAGACAGCACCTGAAACTCCCAGTTTTTCATCAAAGTTGCCTATTTAATTATCTCAAATGCTAAAGCCTGAGGGGCAGGATTCTAATTTAACCCAGAGCCAAGATCCCATTGCAATCCTCTCTAGAGCCCAGGAAGGAAAGCATGTACCATTTTTTGCCTTCTTCCTCTGCTTAACTTTGTCATTAGTGTCACCCAGAAATGAGGCTGTGCAGAAGTCTGGTGCCCTGGGACTTGTGGTTGCTCTCCAAGAGATGTACCCCTTGATGATCTGGCTTTCAGCCAGTGGAGTTTACATTCATTTGTCCCACAAAACCATCAAAACTACAGAAATAGTTCTTAACCTCTATCCCCAGGAAACAGTGCAGAGGCAGAAAATTGGAATGCCCACTGTTCCCAAAAAAGGAGACTTATTTGCAAATCTTAAAAGCTGTGGCATGAGAGACAGGCCTCTAGTTAAACATACATAGGGAATAACTGGGATCATGATACAGAAATTGAATATTGTCAGGTGCTATCTTTGCATTTGTTCTCTCCCCTGCCACAGGTTATCAGTGTCTCCAAAAAAGGATCTTGTACACACTAATGGTGCTCTAGTTTTTGTGGCTGTTACCTAGAGGACATATCATTTGATATCCTAGATCTGGAGGTCAGCATGGCTTATGTTCATGTGTTCAACAGAATGATAGAAAACAAAGAAAATATTCTAGAATGAGCCTTCTGGCCAAGATGGGGGAGTAGGTAGATATACTCTGCCTCCTCACACAACCAAAAGACGGACAACAACAAATTTAAAAACAAAACAACCAGAACTGACAAAAAATTGAACTGTATGGGAGTCTCACAACCAAAGAGTTAAAGAAGAAACATTCATCCAGACCTGTAGGAGGGGTGGAGATGGGCAGCTGGGTGGAGCGGACTTGTGGCAAGGCAGCAGCTGGAGGACCTGAGCAGGTGAGGCAATGGCTGGAGGAGCGGGCGGTCCCACATTTGTGTGCAGATAAACCAGAAGGAACAACTAGGGAGCGAGATGGACCTCACAACAGAGGGTTCCAGTGTGTAGAAATAGAGCCTCAAAGCCTCTGACTGAAGAGACCTGTGGGAGGTGAGGTGGCAGGGAAGATTCCCAGCCTCACAGGAGAGTTCGATGGAGAGACCCACAGGGTCCTAGGGCGTACACAAAACCATCCACCTGGGAAACAGCACAAGAGAAGCCTAATTTGCTTGTGGGTAGCTTCAGAGGGAACTAGAAGCCAGCAGAGAGCTGAGCATGCTGCATTGTTCCCTCTCGGACCCCTCCCCCACAACAGCTCCATAGCCCAGGAGGTAGGTTGCCCTGTGACAGACTTAGGCAGGCCTAGGAGGAATGGAAAATCACCAGGTGGGAAAACTGTACTGTGGGAAACTGTAGCCCAGGAAAATGCCTGCCTGGGAAACTGCCTGCCAACCCTACCCAGATCAAACAGATGCCTGGCTAAGATTGGGATCTGGGGTCGGCCTATCTGGCATAACAGGATGCAGCTTTAACTTGAGCATGACAAGTTGTATCAAGAACAGTGGTCAGCATAAATGGCACCCAGCAACCAGCTCTAGCCAATCAGACTCTGACACCCCAACCAATTACTCTTCGTGGGTTTTTGCACTTAAAAACCCTGCCAAAAGAACAACCAAGCAAATCTTAACCTCTCTTGGTTGGCTCCCCAACCCCCCTAGGTTGGCTCCACTATGCCCCTTATTCCCCTCTAATAAATCCTGCTCTAGTTTCTTGAGCAACTCCGACCTAACACTCTGGTTTCTTGAGAGACTCCGACCTAACACCCTTCCCCGGAAAATATCTAAGGCTTTGCCCCTTACTATGTAACAGGCACACTGAGACCAAAAAAAAAGAAAAAAAAAAAAAAAAAAAAAAAAAAAAAAAAAAAAAAAAAAAAAAAAAAAAAAAAAAAAAAATATATATATATATATATATATATATATATATATATATATATATATATATAGTTCAAATGAAAGAACAGATCAAAGCTCCAGAAAAAAAAAAAAAAAAAACAACTAAGTGATGAAGAGATAGCCAACCTATCAAATGCAGAGTTCAAAACACTGGTAATCAGGCTGCTCACAGAATTGTTTGAGTATGGTTGCAAAACAGAGAAAAAAGTGAAGGCTATGAAAAGTGAAATAAAGGGAACCTACAGTGATGGGAAGGAAACCGGGACTCAAATCAACGGTTTGGAGCAGAAGGAAGAAATAAACATTCGAACAGGACAGAATGAAGAAACAAGAATTTTAAAAAATGAGGAGAGGCTTAAGAACCTCCTGGACAACTTTAAACATTCCAACATCCAAATCATAGGGGTACCCGAAGGAGAAGAGGAAGAGGAAGAAATTGAAAACCCCTTTGAAAAATAATGAAGGAGAACTTCCCTAATCTGGCAAAGGAATTAGACTTCTAGGAAGTCCAGGAAGCTCAGAGAGTCCCAAAGAAGTTGAATTCAAAGAAGCACACACCAAGGCACTAACCAAGTGCCTTGGTTAATTATACTAACCAAGATGAAAGATAAGGAGAGTATCTTAAAAGCAGCAAGAGAAAAGGAGACAGTTACCTACAAAGGAATTCCCATTAGACTGTTAGCTGATTTCTCAAAAGAAACCTTACAGGCAAGAAGGGGCTGGAAAGAAGTATTCCAAGTCATGAAAGGCAAGGACCTACATCCAAGACTACTCTATCCAGAAAAGCTATCATTTAGAATGGAAGGGCAGATAAAGTACTTCCCAGAGAAGGTCAAGTTAAAGAAGTTCATCATCACCAAGCCCTTATTATATGAAAAATTAGAAGGGCTTACCTAAGAAATAGAAGAAGAGAAAAAACTATGAACAATAAAATGACAACAAACCCACAATTATCAACAACTGTACCTAAAAAAAAAAAAAAGCAAAACCAAAAACAAACTAAGCAAACCACTAGAACAGGAACAGTATCACAGAAATGGAGGTCATATGGAGGGTTATCAGCAGGGAGAGGGATGGGAGAGAATGGGGAAAAGGGTACATGGAATAAGAAGCATAAATGGTAGGTAGAAAATAGACAGGGGGAGATAAAGAATAGTATAGGAAATGCTGAGGTCAAAGAACTTATATAAACGACCCATGGACATGAATTAACAAGAGGTGGGAAATTCCTGTGGGAGGGGGTGTGCGGGGCAGAGCAGAATCAAGGGGGGAAATGTAACAACTGCAATAGCATTATCAATAAAATATACTAAAAAATAAAAAATGAAACAAAAATATTATAGATTGAAAATGCTTTCTGGGTTCAGAGAAAAAGGAGCAAGCCGAAATGCCCATCTTTCGGCCTTTCACTGAAAAAGGTATATTGCATATTTTAAAAGCTTCTTCCTGATACTCTGACTTTCAATTAATCTAAATCTACTTCTGACAGAGATCATCTCATTAGGGATGCTGACAGGTTGACACACTGATGGGTTCTGGCACACTATCAGCTCCGGAGAGCAACTAAGAACAGAGTAGTCTGGTTGGACAATTACAAAAATCTGAGAGAAAAACAAGAACTAGGGTGGGGTTAAATGAGAAGCTTCAACTCCTCTAGGAGACCATTCTTTCAAAACTGGCAGAGATGGCTTTTTATCTAATACATAGAAACAAAAAGAGAGAGTTAAGGAAAAAATAGAAGAGTATGTTCCAAAAAATAAAAAATAAAATAAAACCCCAGAAAAAGACCTCAATGAAATGAAAAATTTACCTGATAAACACTTCAAAACAATAAGCTTAAAAATTCTTACTGACATCCAAGAAAATAATACACAAAGTATGGATTTTATTAGAAATAAAAATATAAGAAAATATCAAACATAATTCATAGAGATGAACAACGCAATAAATTAACAAGGACTTCCACCAAGATGGCAGCGTAGGTGGTCTCACTCGCTGCCCGCACATCCAGAATGTCTATACAATGAATGCAGTAGCGAAAAATTAAACAACCAGAACAGACAGAATCGAACTGAAGGGAAGTCCGACACCTAGGAGGTAGGAGAAGACGAACATCCAGGCCGGTAAGCGGGGCAGAAACGGGCGGAGGAAGCAGCGCTCACAGAGGGTCTCACTCACGCCGCGACTTGCGCCGCGACTCAGGCCGCCAGTGCCTGAACAGGGCGTGGCTCCAAACAACGGGTGAATCCCACAAGCCAGTGAAGCTGCCGGAGAGAGGCCAGGGCTGAGCCAGCAGAACCGAGTCTGGCAGAGGAGGCGGTGGGGAGTTGGGGAGTGGAGGAGTGACTGAAGCTGGCGGTGATCGGAGGTCGCCATTGCTTCCTCCCAGACCCCGCCCCCAGAGGCAACGTCATCCAAAAAGAGACCCAGGTCGCAAGCACCTGACAGCTGACAAGTGCACCGAGATAAAAAAAATGAAAATGGCCAAAATGAAGGATCAGAACAAATTACAACTAATGGATGACAACATAGTCAACCTATCAGATGCGCAATTTAAAATGCTTGTAATCAAATTGTTAACAAAACTGGAAAATAGGTGGATGCAAATAGTTGAACAGATGAAGAATACGATAAGGATAATGGAGGAAGATTTACAGGGAACCCATAGGGAAAAAAAGGAGGTTGGATCTCAAACCAATGGGATGAACCAGAAGGAAGAAACAAGAATTCAAAAAAATGAGGAGGGACTCAGAAACCTCAGAGACATTTATAAAAGACTGAATATCCGGATCATAGGAGTGCCAGAAGGACAAGAGGAGCACCAAGAAATTGAACGTATTTTTGAACAGATAATGAAGGAAAACTTCCCAGATCTGGCAAAGGAAATAGGCTTCCTGGAAGTCCAAGAAGCTCAGAGAACCCCAAAGAAGCGGGACCCAAAGAGGAACACACCAAGGCACATCATAATTACATTACCC
>PVJI01012226.1:0-52525 GCA_004026765.1 Micronycteris hirsuta | reverse complement strand
TTAAAGGTGAGATCATATGGTATTTGTCCCTCACTGCCTGGCTTACTTCACTTAGCATAATGCTCTCCAGTTCCATCCATGCTCTTGCAAAGGGTATAAGCTCCTTCTTCCTTTCTGCTGCGTAGAATTCCATTGTGTAAATGTACCATAGTTTCTTGATCCATTCATTTGTAGATGGGCACTTAGGTTGTTTCCAGCATTTAGCCATTGTGAATTGTGTTGCTATGACCATAGGAGTGTAAAGGTTCTTTTGAATTGGTTTTTCAGGATTCTTAGGGTATAATCCCAGTACTGGAATTTCTGGGTCAAAAGGCAGTTCCAGAATCATATGAAAAGATGCTCAACATCATTAGCCATCAAAGAGATGCAAATTAAAACCACAATGAGATACCACCTCACACCAGTCAGAATGGCCATCATCAACAAAGCAACAGATAACTGTTGGAGGGGATGTGGAGAAAAGGGAACCCTACCGCACTGTTGGTGGGAATGCAGACTGGTATAGCCACTGTGGAAAACAGTATGGAACTTCCTCAGAAAAATGAAAATGGAACTGCCTTTCGACCCAGCTAAATTTCAACAGAAAGAATTTATCATTTCTGCATGCAAACCAAGTAATGGAAAAGGAAATTTCACTGAACACGAAATATAGCTGGGGACAAGAGACAGTATGACCTGATGAAGAGAGAACTTGGTTAGCAGTCAAGAGGCCAGAGTTCTAGTATCAGCCCCTAACTAACTGTATGATCTCCCCTCTGGACTTCTACAGAAGAAACAGGCTGGATTAGGTCAATTTGCAAATTCTATACAAGTAGAAATCTTCTGTCACATAAGCCCAACATGTAAAACGGGACAAAGAAACAACATACTTCCAATTGTGTAAAATTTCACCATTTAGCCAAAAACATTACAGTGGTACCTCACTACTCGTCATTAATTTGTTCCAAGGAGTAGCAAGCAAGCAACGTCTGATGAAGCATTTTCTCTTGCAGGGCGGAGTCGTGACGCAGACAAGTTCTAGCAAGTATGATGAGTGGTGAGCAAGTGCCGAGTGCTGAAACATTTTTCTTGTCAAAATGCAATGAGTACCAGGTTTGACAAGTTCTGACGCCGACTTGTACTGAGGTATGACTGTATTTCATTTTAAGATTGAACGTATTCAACCATAGTTCATGTTTAGAATAAGAGTGAGTCTTAGAATGATTGTGTACATTCTTGTAATATTCCTAAAGTGACAATACTAAATTGATGGTGCAAGTTACAACCAATGTCATCTTATACTCAAAGACAGATGATGCTTTGGAGTTCTCCTGACCTTGATGTGCATTCTCCAAACAGTTAGAACCTGGTGAACATAGTTTGAAAACTACTACAGTACAAGGTTTCTAAGGGGGCATCAAGATCTGACTTTCTATGGTTTCAATAATGTAAGTTAACTATTGGAAATGACAGCTAGGTCCAAGCACAGTCAATTAGTGACCATGTTGGAAGATATTTCCCTTGTGGCTAAAAAGATAAGTTCTGAAGGCAACCCTCAAAGGAGGAATTTTCCAAAAGTTCAAAACCACCTCTAAATGGTTGGAAATGCTATCTTTCCTCACAAAGTGACTTCTCCAAAGGCGTGCACATTTTATTCTGAGCCTTCATTGATTAAATGAGCCACAGTTAAATGGAGCCACATGTCCCTATCAGAGAGGGTATTTATCTCAGTGTAAGGTGAGAAAATTTTTAGCAATGTCCTGGGCCTGCCTAGCCATGGACAATTGGGGGTGCTCAAGTCCAATGAGCTGCAGTGTGGGTGATGAGCACAATAGCCTGCATAGGAGTACACAGCTGCTTACTGTGAAAATCACTTTATGTCTGTCATTTCCTCTGATGCCTCAACATAAGCTCAGGAATGCAGGCACTGTCCTCCTTCCCATTTTAGAGATGAGGAAACTAAAGACCAGACAGGTGAAGTAAATTACTCGATGCTGCCCAGCTAGCATATGACAGAGCTAGGATTGAAACGGCTTTGTTAGGAATCAAACCCCACAACATTTTCTGTGGCACTTGCCTGCCCATTGACATTAAAACATGGAATCCCAAAGCAATCTGAGCTCTGCTTGGCGTCAAGTTTATTTTAACAGAGGGGTTTCATTTGGTAGTAATTTACATGCCACTCTCTCTGCCGGGAGAGGAGGGCTTAATTCCTCAGGCTTGTATCTTCCCTATGGAAATCATCAGGAGCCCTGAAGATTGTCCAGACTGTCCATTCTAAAAAAGCCAGATGACAGACCCAGAAACAGTCTTGACAGCCAGATTCAGCCAAGGCACAATGGTGGCAGGGATCCTAAGGGGTAGAATTGTCACAAGGGCCAAGCTTGTCTGAAAGCTATAGGTGGACAAATGGCTAGGTAGAACACTTAGTGCTGAGAGCTGGTGATTCTTCAAAAAGGTCACAAATAGTCTTAATTTTCAAGATTGGAGGCATTTTCTGCCATCCTTTTACCTGAAGAAAGCCTTCAGAAGTGCATTTTAATTGAAGCCCTTTTGCTACTTCCTTGGAATGTGGTCAGGTAAGATAGGCTCTCTTACTGTGTGGTCTTTTGAAACCTGCTGGCTGCTCTGTTTACTCTAAAAAAAAAAGCCCCTCCTCCTGCTAACAGACAGCCAGTAACTCCCAGCTTAAATGGCCCCAGTTCTGGATGCAAATGACGGAGTGCCTCAGAACAGATGACCAGTTGAAAGCAAGAAAGCCTTCTTTAAGGCTTCTGATCACACCTTCATGTTGTTCCTAAACCTATGATGCTTCTTTCTGCAGTCCGTCCTTAATTTTCATGCTAATGGAGAGGAACAATATCAAGAGCTGCCTAGAAAAGAATGGAACAAAAGGACAATTCATATTGGATGTGATACTATGTTGAGTGATGTTTTACAAAATTATCTTCCTCATTATGTTTCCTTTACGGGATCACAGAAATAACTTGCTTTTCCTGGTTTGGCAGTAGTAGTGAGTCTAAGAGAGGGGGAGGGGCTCCTCTGACTAATTCCCCATGGTTAACAGCCTCCTGCAGGACGTGACCAAAGGTCACTATGTAAAAACAGTCTAATCTCCTAATGCAAGTGCCTAGAATATTCACTTCATCCTATAAGCACAGCCATAGTTTAATGTCATTATAGAGGACAGAAGATGAGACATGGCTTTCAAAGTTGCTACACTATAGCCTTACAAATTCTGCTCTGTATGAGTTGATTTCCATGATAAAAATTTTCATTTGAGGACTTCTAAGACACAGAGAACAGTAGCACTAAGTTCTAAAACCCTAACCAACACCCTCTTTCAGTTTTTCCTGAAATACAATGTAGGTTTCATGTTAGTTATTTCTTCAGCTTTAGAGGAACTGAAAACCCTCAAAGTAAAATGATTGAAAAGGGATAGTTTGTGAAGCTTCCATTTCCCACCCTCCCCTCACAACCCTCCAATAATGAATGTGAAGGTACTGTTTTTATACAACTTTGATCTTCCATTAGCAAATTCTTTCAAGTCAAATGCACTTCATTTCCCCCCTCACTCTAAAGTTTTAAATGGTCATTTGAAATCTAAGCAGAACCGGATGCTCAGGCTGCAAAACATCCATCTGAAGCCTAATTGCTCTGCTGCCATTTGGGAGGCATTTCACTGGGCAAATTTCTGTCTTTGGAAGCACTTCTTCTCACTTAACTGAATTGAAGCTGCCTGAACACATTTGAAAACCTGATTTACCCTTTAAGATCATATTTGATTGATTATCCCAGCACTTCCCTCTAGAGAAAGCCAGCTGTAAGCGTTAGTCAGCATATGGAAAACCCTGGAATGAGGAACAAAGAACAACCCCTGCAATGAGTTGTTAAATTAAATGGGGAAGAAAACAAACTTTACCAAACATCAACAGAGCTCAGCATTCTCTTCGGAATGTGACCACACTCCAGAGGTAGAAAGCCAGAAGGTAAAGGGGGTGCTGGCTGAAGACTGGAAAGTGGCAGGGAGCTAAAAATTCCCAAGATTGATCCCTCCCACCAATCCACCCACCAAAAAAAAAATAATACCTTCCTGTTCTCTTCATATTAGCAAGGACAGGTGGGCTCCTTTGTTAAGGCCAAAACAAAAGCCTAATCCTGGAAATGTGACATTCTGCTATAGCAGCAGCCACACTGCACTGTGGCAGAACCAGCTATATCACACACTGGTGCAGTATCTGAAAGGCTCACACCTCACTGCAAATGTGCACACAGCAACCATCTACCAAACCCTGGCTGCAAACACAAGAGAAGTCTGAAAGTAAAAGGAAATGGCAAACTATCTTTTAGGTAGGACATTTGTAACAAATTGTTATTCAATGTACACTAAAAGTCTCTGTAATTCAAATGAAAAAAAATAGTGTGGAAAAAGGATTTTGGATTGACTGGGCCCATTTGCTGGGAAAACAGCAAATAGTTTTACTAGAAACATTGAGATGTCTTATCTGCTAGAGAATCTGAAACAATGAATATCAAGTTTTTGGTGTTTTACCATAAACTACATGAAAAAAATTTATTTGGTCCAACTGGCTAGCTAGATAACTGACTGGCTATCTAAATGGATGATTGGATAGCTAAGTTAATGGGAGGATGGAAGGAAGGAAGGAAGGGAAGAACATTTTCTGCAAGCAGCCCTGTCTACATGAGTTGGTCCCTAAGACTTGTTGTCCACCACCACTCTAAGCTTTTGGCTCCTAGAGTCTCACATTGTCTTTCCCCTGCCTCTGCTCCTACCTAATATAAAGATAATCTAGCAACAGAGGGTTGTTGCTTTATCCTACATAGAAGGCTACAAGGATGATCATAATCAGAAATGTATTTGAGAAATATCACCTTGGCTGCAGTATAGACAATTGAGTTGAGGGAAGAGGAAGGAAGAGTAGATGAAAGTTATTGCAATAATCCCTGCAACATGACTTGATGATTAATTAAATTTAGGAGATGAGGCAGAGACCCTTGATACTTGAAGTGAAGTATACAGACCAAGAGTATGAGCATCATCTGGGAGCTTGTTAAAAATGCAGGAGTTTAGCCCCTCCTCAACCTACTAAATCAGAATCTGCATTTTAACAAGAGCCCCAGGTGACTCGTGTGCGCAGTAAAGTTTGAGAATTGCTGGTTTAGAGAATGGTCAGGCTCCTTGGAAAGCTGGCTATGGTGACATGCACTGAAAGACAAAACTGGATGGAAAAAGAGTTGACTTTGGGTGGTAAAGACCCAATACGGTGTACAGATGATGTGTTGTGGAATTGTACACCTGAAACCTGTGTAATTTTGTTAACCACTGTCACCCCAATAAACTCAATAAAAAGGAAAAAAGACAAAATTGGATTTTGTTTTTGGAAGGTTGGAGTCATGATTTTGCAAACTTGTTTTGCTTACTCAACACACAATAGCATACTATAGTGTAGTGAGTGCCATGTTTGAGGTATTCACGGGCTACAAGTTTGGTACATTATCCAAAAGACTGCCCCCTTTCCTATTTCCATCTTGGGGTCAGGAACCAGCCAGGAGACTGACTGACCAGGCCCAAGTTGAACAGGAAAGACCTGTCTTTGAAGTTACTCATCCAATAAGGAGTGCACATAATCCTTCAGTCAGACATGTCAATGACTTAGGACACCTGGAGTTTTTTCTCTCAAATTGTGTAGTTAGAGGTAGGGTGTAGGAGACTACATATAGTAAATAATTGGGTTAATTGCTGATGAGTTATCATTCCTATCTGCTTCCTGACAGGTCAAATCTTTGAAAGGAGCAAAGTCAGAAAAATATAGACATAAAACAGCAGCAGCACTTAAACAATCAAACACTCTGAAAAACTTGGTAGGCAGATATATAAAGTATCACCTTGGCTCAACCAAAAAGGCTTTCTCCGTTCATAAATGGCTGCATCCATTTATCCCACCCCTTCAAATTCATTACCAACAAGTGAGGCAAAAGCCATGCAACAGCATGTTTTGCAACAGCATGATTGGACCTGGATATTACATTGCTAAGTGAAATAAGCCAATCAGTGAAAGACAAATACCATATGATCTCACTTACATGTAGAATCTAATGAACAAAATAAAGTGACTAACCAAATAGGAAACAGAGGCATGAACATGTGGAACAGACTGACAGCTGTCAGAGGGAAGTGGTGGGGGGAACTGTATGAAAGAAGGTGAAGAAATTAGCCAAAGAACATATATGCATGACCCATGGACACAGACAAAAGTGTGGTGATGGCCAGAGCTAAGGTGAGCAAGGACTGGGTGGAAGTGGGAAAGAGTGGGGAGGAAGAATGAGGGCATTTATAACAGTGTCAAAAATAAAAATAAAGAAAAATTTTTAAAAAAATTAGCAAGGTGAAAAATAAATAAAATACATTTAAAATAATTATGTGATTCTTAAAGCTTAAGAGAATGGAAAATGATAGTTTCCCTTAGTAATAATATTTTTTTCATAGACAGAATCTTGTAATTGGATTTTAGGTAACTTAATCCCACTAGACACAATTTAACGTCTTTTTTTCAATTTATTTATTTTTTTAGAGAGATGGGAAAGAGAGGGAGAGAAACATCAATGTGTGGTTGCCTCTTGCACACCCCCTACTGGATACCTGGCCCGCAACCCAGGCATGTGCCCTGACTGGGAATCGACCCGTTGGTTCACAGACTGACACTCAATCCACTGAGCTACACCAGCTGGGGCAAAGGTCATTTTTGCTTTTGTGGATTTCAAAGAAGATGGGGAAGTGCCTAGCATCTTTTACAGTAGAAGTTTTCAAATATTTTTAAGCCAAAAATCGTTTGTCAAATAAAACCTTACCCTGCAATCCAACAAATGAGACAGATAAAGTTGGAGCTGCAGGAGCCCCATTGAATCACCCCTGTTTCTCCTGGCAAGTAAAGCATACTTTGAAAACCATTATCTGTAAAAATGTGTTCATATACAGAGAGATGTTTGTTAAATAGCCTTCTCATTTTCAGGTCATCTAAGTGGTCTAAATGTTTAAAAGTGCTCTCTGTAATATACCATAGAAAATAAAAGAACTATCAATTTGCAAATATAAAACAAAGATTTAATATTCTTCAGATGGAAGTATTCCTCCAAATTGATCTACAGATTCAATACAATCCCTAACAAAATCCTCGCTTGCCTCTTTGCAGATATTGATAAACATATTTTCACATACACACTGAATTCAAGGTAGTCAGAATAGCCACACACACAAAAAAAAAAACCTATGGAAAGAAGAAAAAACTGGAGGATTCACACTTCCTGATTTCAAAACTACAAAGCAACAGTAGTCAAAGACTATGTGGCACTTTCAGAAAAGTAGCTATATACATGAATTAAATAGAATTAAACACCCAGAAATAAACCCATACATCTATGGTCAATTGATTTTCAACAAAGGTACCAAGGCAATAAAGGAAAAAGTCTTTTGAACAAATGATTCTGGAACAACTGCTATACACATAGAAAAGAATAAAGTTGGACCCCTTTATTACAATATGTACAAAAAATAACTCAAAATATAGATCATGGACCTTAATCTAAGAGATCAAACTATAAAACTCAGAAGTAACATAGGACTAAATCTTTGTGATCTTAAATTAGGCAAAGCTCTCACGAGAGACAAAAGAAGAGGCAGTTAAGTTGGACTTCATGAAAATTTAAAACTATTGTGCTTCAATGAACATCTTGAAGAAAATGATGACACAAATGATTAAATGGGAGAAAAATATTTGCAAAGTATAAATCTGATAAGGGACTTGTATCTAGAATGTATAAAGAACACTTAACTTGATACTAAAAAGAAAAAAATAACAAAATTAAAAGTGGCAAAGGATCTGAATAGACATTTCTCCAAAGACATTCAAATGGGCAATAAGAAGATGAAAAGATGATCAGCACCATTATCCTTCAGGAAAATGCAAATCAAAACCACAATAAGATACCCATAAGCCCTGGCTGGTGTAGCTCAGTGGATTGAGCGCGGGCTGGGAACCAGAGGGTCCCGGTTCGATTCCCCATCAGGGCACATGCCTGGGTTGCGGGCCAGGTCCCCAGTGAGGGCCATGTGAGAGGCAACCATACATTGCTGTTTCTCTCTCTCTCTCTCTCTCTGTCTCCCTCCCTTCCCCTCTCTCTAAAATAAATAAATAAATAAATTTAAAAAAAAAGAAGATACCCATAAGATGGCTGGGTAGAGGGAAGAAAGGGCAGTGATTAGTAATGGGTAAGTGGGTTTTTTTTTTTTTGAGTGATGAAATTTTTTTGGAATCTGATAGTGGCAATTGCTACACAATTTTGTGTGTGTATTAAAAACCACTGTACTGTACACTTTAAAAGGATTAATATGATGGTGTGTGAAATGTATCCTAAAATGTAGCATAGACTTAAATGTAAAAGTTAAAAATATAAAAGTTTTAGAAAAAACATAGGGGAAAATCTTCAGGATCTAGGGCTAGTCAAAGAATTCTGACTTGACACCAAATCATGTTCCTTAAAGAGAGAAAAATGATAGATCTGACTTCATGAAAATTAGAAATTTTGCTATGTCAAATGTCATGTACATAAAAGACAGGCAATGAACTGACAGAAAATATTGCAAGTAATATATCTCAGAATAGACTAATATGCAGACATGTAAGTAACACTCAAACCTCAACAGTTGAAAAAAAAAGAATCCCATCAGAAAATGGGCAAATGGCATGAACAGACATTCCGCCAAAGAGGACAAACAGATGGCTTATATGCATGTGAATGTTGAACATCTTTAGCCATCGGGGAAAGGCAATTGAAAACCACAATGACATATTACTAAACACCTATCGGAATGGCTAATCTTTGTTTAAGTGACAACACCAAATGCTAGCAAAGATGAGGAGAAACTAGATCACTCATATACTGCTAGTGGAAATGTGAAATGATAGCTATTCTAGAAAAGTTTGGCAGCTTATTACAAAACTAAACATGTAATTACCAAATAACCCAGCAATTGCATTCTTGAACATTTATCCTAGAAACCTGAATACTTATCCCCCTCACAAAAGTCTATAAATGAATTTTATAGTAGCTTTGTTCATAATAGCCAAAACCTAATAATCAGCCCAAATGTCCTTGAACAGGTGAACGGCTGAACAAACTGTGGTATGTACTTAATATGAAATAGTCTTCAACAATTAAAAAAAATGAGCTGTTGCTACAAGAAACAGCTTGGATGAATCTTGAGTGATTATGCTGAACTATAAGAGACACCCCATACCAGCTCTCATTCTTAATCCAGCATAACCATGGTGTCCCTTTTAAACCAAAAGCTACTAGTGGCTCTGAGACCTAAGGGGCTTACTATTAAAGCTGCTAGTTTGCAGGGGGCCATTTCAGCCCCCAGGACCTTGAAGCAGATGTGGGTACATTGATTGTCCCAAAAACTACATCTGGGATGGTGAGGTGAGAGTCACTAATAGGTAGTCTATCATTTAATTATGACAAAAATTTATCTTTTTTTTTCCAATGGTATTTCTCTTTCTCATACCCAACTTTAGCTTCTGACATTTCAATTTGAAACTCCTGCCCTTTTGTGAATGTATCTACCTGCTTGACGTCAGGAAGAATTTTTTCTTCATTCTATATTTCTGATGGTAAGCTAAATTCAGAGACCACCAAGGTATATAACCAAGAGCCAAATGATATACCTGTTCAGAGCATACCCTGGGCTTTCTGGCACTTGGATCTGTCATTTTAGCAGGTTCACTGCATGTAAGAGCTACTCTCCCTTAACCAGGAAGAGCTGCATCGTGGAGTCAGACCCCAGCAAATCAGAAGAGCTGGATTTTTTGAGGTCCCTGGTCTGCTTGCTGTCCAGCATGGAAACCTGACTTCTGTGACAAATGTGACCACCTATAACCAACCCAACACCCAGTCCCTTTTCGACAGAGTAGTAAGAAGCTAGGAAAATTCCTGGGAAAGTGGAAAAGGGAAACTGAGACAGGAAAATTAAACAAGGCCAAACAATTTGAACAACTTACAAAGAGCTAGTGAATCTCAAGACCTTATCTTCCCCAACCAAGGAAGCTTGAGAGCAAATGGTTTGCTCTCCCTAACCAGAGAGTGCATGGCTTAAATCACTCTGGTCAGGGAGATAGAGACCCAATTCATTCCATTCATGCCAGCTAAACCCAAGGGTGGATGAAGTCAAGGGAAACAAATAACAAAAACCCAATTAGAGCCAGACAGACCCAAGATAAAAGTAAAACAGTAAAGAATAATCCCCAATGCCCCTATATTTTGATGCACCAGCATATTTTAAAAGCACCCGGAAAGTTAATAAATATTCTTCTTGAAAGCCTCCCCTAAGATTCTCACCCACAGAAAAGACATAAAAGCCCTCTGGGCAAAGGATCGGCGAGGCTTACTCTAGACCTCACCCATGCCCCTTCCCAGGCATGAACTTTTTACTTCCTCCTAAAGCCTAAGGGTCCCGCATGAGACTTGCAACCAGAGGAGCAGCTGACAGCCCCTGGCTAACCCCCTTATCCTGTCTTCAAGGCCTCCCTTTTCTCTGACTTCCCAGTGAGCTAACAGCAGCCCCACGTTGGCTCATTCCTTTTCTACAGTCATTACAGTATAATGTTTCTAGGGAGCCAAAGCAGAGCACCACCTAGGCTCTCTCTCTCCTGTTGCTTCTTCTACCCTAAGTCCTGCCTTTGTTTCACTATACCAGCTTTAATAAATATACTCTCAAGATTACCTCAACTTGTGTTGTGAAATCTTTCCTACATAAAGTCAAGAACTCACACACTATAGGCCAACCTGCAGGCAGACCCGCTCCAGGCCACTCCCTATCTGGTAACATCTTGATACTGGAATTATAACCTCCTTACAATTGATAATGGTTACATCACTATGGTTTTAAAAGCAAAACAAACACGACATTCTAATCATATTTTTCAAAAAGGGGGAGACTGTCTATGTAACTGCTTACTTCCATGCATATAAATCCCATATGAAGCTTTTTTCTATTTATTTTATTTTTTATATATATATATTTTATTGATTATGCTATTACAGTTGTCCCATTTTACCCCCTTTGTTCCCCTCCAACCCTTACCCCCCTTTCCCCACCCTTTAGTTTTGTCCATAGGTCATACACATAAGTTCTTTTGCTTTTGCATTTCCTATACTATTCTTAACCTCCCCCTGTCTGTTTTCTAGCTCTCGTTTATGCTACTTATTCCGTGCCCCTTTCCCTTCTCCCCCTACCACTCCCCTGTTGATATTCCTCCATACCTTATATAAATCCCTTTAACATTTCATACAATAAAGGCTGGGTGATGAACTTCTTGAACTTGACGTTATCTGAGAAGGACTTTATCTGCACTTCCATTCTAAATGATAGCTTTGCTGGATAGAGTATTCTTGGATGTAGGTCCTTGCCTTTCATGACTTGGAATACTTCTCTCTAGCCCCTTCTTGCCTGCAAGGTCTCTTTTGAGAAATCAGCTGACAGTCTTATGGGAATTCCTTTGTAGGTAACTGTCCTTTTTTCTCTTGCTGCTTCTAAGATTCTCTCCTTATTTTTAATCTTGGGTAATGTAATTATGATGTGTCTTGGTGTGGTCCTCTTTGGGTCCAACTTCTTTGGGACTCTCTGAGCTTCCTGGACTTCCCAATAGTCTATTTCCTCCACCAGCTTGGGGAAGTTCTCCATCATTATTTGTTCAAATAGGTTTTCAATCTCTTGTTCTTCCTCTTCTCCTTCTGGCAGCCCTATCATCCATATGTTGGGCCATTTATAGATGTCCTGGATGTTTCTGAGCCCCTCCTCCATTTTTTGAATTCTTGTTTCTTCATTCTTTTCTGGTTGGATGTTTTTTTTCTTTCTGCTGGTCCACTCCGTTGATTTGAGTCCCAGTTTCCGTCTTATCCCTATTGGTTCCCTGCAGATCTCTCCTCATTTGTTCAAGTAATTACCTCATTTGTTCAAGTAATTGTGATAATTTTTCGTCGAATTCTGTGGCCAACCTGATTACCAGTGTTTTAAACTGTGCATCTGATAGGTCGGCTATCTCTTGGTCGGTTAGTTCTAGAGCTTTGATCTGTTCTTTCATTTGGGCCATCCCCCACCCCGTGCACCTGTTACTTTAAGGGGCGGAGCCTTAGGTGTTCACCAGGGCGGGTCAACTCACGTTGCTATTTAGAGATGCTGTCTGTGAGGGTGGGGTAACCCTCGTCACTGTGCTGTGACACAGCCTGTGGGGGCAGGACCTGCAAGAACAATGGCGCTTGCTCCTCTCTCCGCACCCACACGGATTCCCACAAGCAAGTTGAGCCCCTCTGCGCTGGCTCCGGGGTCACTCCGGGGTCGGTGGACGGGCCCCCACAGTTCCAAGCCCCCGTGGGTCTCCCCAACGAACTCTCCTGTGAGGCCGGGAGTTCTTCCCGCCGTCTCACTTCCCACAGGTGTTTTCAATCGGTGGTTTGAGGTTTTATTTCCCCGCTTTGATGGGTTGCAACCTGCTTTTTCTCCCGGTTTGTCCGCACACAAATTAGGACCTGCCCTGTCCACCAGTCTCAGCCCCGCTGGTTCCGAGTGGGCTGGGTGCTGGCTGAGTTTTGGTCAGGCACACCCGTCTCGGAGTTCTGCAGCATTGCCAGTACCACTCCGCAAACCGCAGTCTTGCGTTGCGCTCACCACCTGGCTCTCAGAGTGGCGCGTGCTCTCTCTCCGCCCGGCTCTTGCCCCACTTACCAGACTGGTTGTAAGTGTCTTCTTTAACTCCTTGGTTTTCGGACTTCCTCTCAGTTCGATTTTCTGTCAGATCTGGCTGTTTTCGTTTAATTAAATTGTTATTTTTCCTCATTTGGTTGTGTGCGGAAGCACGGTGTGTCCACCTACGCCGCTATCTTACCGGAAGTTCCCCCATATGCAGCTTTTAAGTTAGCATTCACCTGAGCTCTGGAAAATGATGAACCACTTTCCTACCATAGGGTTAAGTGAAGTGCCTGCAACACCAGACTCCCTCATTGAGATGAGCTGAATAATCTAGTTGCATTAAACAGTCTAACTAAGCCACATACCTTGAGCTTGCCCCATGTCAAAAGTTTATATCCCCTCCTGTACAGGAGGAACTGCTAGAAACCAAAAGGTGTGATTCCAGTCTCATCCTAATGGATCTCCTGACATCCAGGTCTCTAAGCCCCTCAATAATAATTTTTCAAGGCCATCTGGAATAAATAGAAGTCTCATTCAAAGCAGCATGTATGCAAATTCTGGCACTTTAAATGGATTCTGTCCTTAAGTGCATAAACCTAAAAGCATGAAAGCAATTGGATTAGAAAAACAGGGTTTTTTTTAAAAACCCTCTCTAATTGGCATTAATTCACCAAACATTGTCAAAACATCACTTGCTTAATTATTTTGTGTGCACATGTATATATCTTTATAACTTCATAAACATATAAATGAGAGGGAGATGCAGATTTAATGTACACCCATATGGTGATAAATACAAAAGCTGCCGGAAGATTGTAAAATGCTACACTAATACTAAAATGGTACCTTTTCATTTTGCTTTTGCTTTGCTTCCAAGTCACAAAGAACAAATTGAGAGTGGTATATGTTAAGCATGGATTCTTACCTAAAAGAAGAAATACACATAGACAATTTTATCTAAAAATTTTAAATATTTTATTTATTTTTTAAATTTTTTATTATTGTTCAATTACAGTTGTCCTCATTTTCCCCCTACCTTGCTTCAGCTCCATAATCTCATATTAGTCTAATTATATTTCATTAATCTTACCATGAGTTTATGCATAAAATCATTTCTGCACATCCATTAGGTTTTTTATTGAAGTATTTTTACATAAGCAGCCTACTATGTATCATTCATCCCAATATGCTTCATTTCAACATGCTTTAATGAGTTAGAGTTGACCTATTATACTCTTACAACATACCACATTCAGCAAAACCAATCACAAACCGAAGTATTTTTGCCTCTAGGGTATCAGGCAAATAAACTCAGATAGTTTTTCAACCTCCAAGATGTTGTTCCAGTTAATCTTTTACTTAGCAAAGTCTCAGCGATAAAGCATCTGCTGAGGTGGCCATCATCCCAAGGACACACTGGCCTCTAGTTGTTTGGGACATCTTTCAACCATTCTTCCATGACTTCAACCTAATTTCTTTGCTGCCTGCACTAATGTCTGCCAGACTGGTAGGCTCATCCTCATTTGTGTATTCTCTTTAATGGCACTTTTCTAAAGCTGCCTCTTCTAAAAGACAGAGGTCACTCCTAAGGGAATTTGCTACCCTCACTTGGTTATTTCAGTAATAAAATACACTTTTATTATTTTCATGGTGAGCCGCTGGATAAGAGCGGGCTTCAGGATTCATTTCCTCTGAGACCCCTCACTCAGTTTTGAAAGAAAGCATCTTTATTTCACTGGCTCTTTCACATGCTTCACAATTGTATGAGCCTCCCTGACTGAACTGATTCACACTACCTTCCAAAAGTCTACATAGACCAAAAGCAGAAGAAAAAAAAACAACTGTCATTTATAGAAACAGGCCACAGTCAGAGCAGTGCAACTGACATTGCTAACGAGTCAACTACCAACAATCCAGAACCAGTAAGATACTTTGGCCTCTTACAAATCTTATAAAGTGTGTGAACCATATTTTAAGTCCACATGGGGCATAAATTAAAATACAGTTTCCCTTATCTGGGAAAAAATGAATATTTCCTCTAACATAGCTCTTTTCTTTTTTAAATTTTCCCAAAGCGGCTTTTGCAATATATTGGATACCTAAATCTTTATTTAAGAGGGAGAAAAAGGAGCTTCATAATTCACCTGTAAAGAGTGATTTCTATTAAACTTTATTTTAAAGAATTTATTTATTTTTAGACAGAAGGGAAGGGAGGGAGAAAGAGAGGGAGAGAAACATCAATGTGTGGTTGCCTCTCACTTGGCCCCCACTGGGGACCTGGCCTGCAACCCAGGCGTGTGCCCTGACTGGGAATCGAACTGGCGACCCTTTGGTTCACAGCCTGCACTCAATCCACTGAGCTACACCGGCCAGGGCTGTTTTCTCATCTTTAAATGGGTTTTTAAGACATCTGCCTCAGAGGGTTATATTGAGGATTAAATGAGAAAAATATATGTTATGCTCCTAATACCCCTAGACAGTAATAGGTCTTCATAGAAAGTCAGGCCAAGCTACCCAGGTCAAACCATCATTTTACAGAAATACCCTTTGGCTAAGTCTTGGAGCTCTTCACTCTTGAATGTGAATTAAAAAAACTTGATGTGGTAAATGGTTTGGCAATACTTCCAAATAATTCAGACTACTAATACTCCTCATGCATTCGAATATAGCCTGATCCCTCACTGCTGCCTAACTGGTCACAACATCCTATGACTAATTACTGCATAGGCAGATAGTACAGACTATAAGATGTTTATTGACTGAAGTTTTCCAGACTTGGTGGCTCAGTAGATAATCTATTTTAAAAAATGTTCCATGTGTGTTTGAGATGAATGCATATTCTTCTAATTGGGTGCAGGTCTTTTACATTGAGCTTGTTAATAATATTGTTCAAATCTTCTGTATCTCCACTCATTTTTTATTCTTTCATCTACCGATTTCTGAAAGAGGTTAGTAGATTTTACATTTTCTCCTTATAATTATGTCAATTTTTGCTTGATATACTTCAGAACAACAGTATGAAGTGCATACAAGTTTAGACTTGTTATCTGATGAATTGAACTTTTGTATTATCATTATTCAGTAATGCTGTTTATCCCAATAAAGGTCTTTTTATTAAGTCTATTTGGTCTGATATCAATTTAGCTGTACCAGCTTCCTTCTGCTTAGTATTTGCATAGTATATCCATTCCAATCCTACCTGTGTATTTTTTAGCTTTATCTCTTATATATAGCATATAGCTATATTTAGTATTTTCATCCATTGTGATAATCTGTATCTTTCAGCTGGTGAGTTTAGTCAGCTTCTAGTTATTGTAATAACTGAGGAGTTGACTGACAAGATCAAAGGGCCTTTTAATGGTGTTTCCTGGATGTAACCTGCTCAATCCAGTCAATTGTTAAACACTTTTTGCTTCCACTGGCTATTCTGTAGGAAGTTAGCAAAAGTCCAATGATCTCCATGAGTGAATTGGAGCTGATATTATACTGAAGATTTATCTTTATTAGCACAGTTATGGGAGAAAGTCAATTAATGCAAGGGATGCTGCATATAGGCCTAATCCATTTCATGTAAATCAATGCTTCGAATATTTCAATTGCTTTGTATTCCTTCAGAAAAATGCATGGAAGTGATTCATTAGGACTAAACTCTTCACAAGAAACAGACTGATTCTCTTAAGCTCACTAGGGCATCTCTGCTAGTAAAATTTAAAAAGCAATCAAACGGAATAAGGAATCCTTTTTACAGATACTTAAATTGGGGAAGAACATGATTCTTGACAATTCAGAGTAAATGAAGTGCAAATTATTCTCTTATACTGTATCTCAGAATTGAAGCTTAAATTGTGACTGAAAAAAGAACCTACAGTCCAATCAGAAAAATATATTTATTGGTAATTCCCATGTGATCATATTTGATACATTTATATCATAGGATAACAAGTTCAAAACTATTGCTAAGTTATAAATATGGAATTTATGTAGAATTTGCATCTATTGAATTTTATTTTGAATTTGCATGTGTGCCTATACTTGAATTTTTATAATATTCCAGGAAAAGCACAGTGGAATGTGCCAGACAGATTTATTTAGTGTTATGCTCTGAAATGTGTCAAAGTCTTCAACACTGTTCTTAAAGGCAAAATGGCAGGAATAACAAATGGGATGCAATAAGACCAACTGAATAATCCACGGAGTCCAATACCTAGTAAAAGTAAAAAAAGCTCTTTTGCCAATAAATATTTGACTAAAGTTTAGACAAATATTTCTCTAATTTACAATGAGTGACACTGTATTAGAAGACATATACCATTAACTGAACTCTTCACTATGCTTTAATGGAAGAGAGAACATCCCAATTTATACCTTTTTTCCCCTAAACTCAGTGACTAAATATCTCAATTTGTCACAAAATGGAGATACTAGTATTTCAACTGTGAAACACATTCTTTACACTAGCAAAACAACTTGTACCTAGAATGTAGTTTCAGTGGAGCTTCAACATAGTTATGCAACTCACTGCATATAGTAATACCTCAGATAACCAGAGCAGTTGGGTAATGAAGTGTTTTAATCAACTTAATTTATAGTTAACTGGACTGATGCTCTTATGAAGCGAAATTGCCCTAGGAGGCGGCTGTTCCAACAGAGTCGAGTCCCCTACTTTCCCAGATGAGGGCAACACATGTACTACTAAGTGGTCTAAGCTATCAGTTATGGGTATTTAGAACCATAGCCCTTCAACAGCCCCAAGACTTCACTCTTCTAGCCAGACCATTAGCTCTGGTATCAGCTCACTTGGAAAGAGGCTCATGAAGACTCAAAGTCCAGGCTGTCTTGGATGGCTCTGACTGAGCAGAACAAGCCTTATACTTCCAACTGTGTGCCACTATTAATTTCCTGTTCCATTTAATTTTTAAACACACAAGAAAAATAGCAATCCTCTCAAATATCTCTATACTACATAGTGTAAGAGTTCCATGGATTCTTTGGAACACAACAGCCAATCATCAGAAAAATCAGCAGCCTTTCAGTCTGCAAGTTTATTCAGCTGAGGCTGCTTTCCTCACTAAGAACTCCCAGGATATCAAGAAACTAATGAAATAACCAGCCATAGTCTTCGGGAACCAAAAAGTAGACATGAGTATAATTTATCATAGCCATAATAAAACATCATTTAAAAAACTGCCAATGCTTACTTTTATTATCCAAGTAGTGCATACTCAAAAGTGATATTCAAAACTTTCAGAGAAGCAGAGTAAGAAAATAAATCACTGATCAATCTATTAACATCCTGGTATTTTTCTTACATTCTTTATGTTTAGATTTAGGAGGGGAAGGAAGATGATTTGTGCACCCCTCTCTCCCTCTCTCTCTCTCTCCCCCTCCCTCCCTCCCTCTATTATAGTTGTATTTCTACTAGGTCCATAATTCTCTTTTTCCTTTAGCATTAAATCACTAGCAATTTTTCCATACTCTATAAAAAGACATTTAAATGGTATTGTAATAATTCTTCAAGTGGATGCACTGAGATTTCTTGAATCATTCTCCTCCATGTGGATGTTCAGATTTTTCAATTTGTTGCACTCATAAATAACTCATTAGCCTCCTAGTATAGCATTATATCACCCTATGCATTTCTCCCATGGCACTTCTCACAATTTTATGTAATTAATTATTTGTTTCATGTCTCTGTCCCACTTCTGATTTCTCACAGTGTACCCAAGCACAGTGATAAAAGATATGTAACAAATATTTGTTGAATAAATTAATGAATAAACAGAGAAGTGAATGAAAAACATGTATAGGGTTATGTTTTTCAATCAAATCTTAGAAAAGAAATTGTGACTCAAAGAAATAAATACTTTAATGTTCTCTGTTTATATTATCTAATTTATTTCCAAAGCAATCATTCAAATTTACATTCTCACCAACACTGTATGAAAATTATGGTATTTACCACAACTTTTCAACACTGGCGGCTATCTTTTTTTGTTTGATGTGATGGTGATTGTATTTGCGTTTTTTGTTTTGTTGTGTGTTGTTGTTTTTTTGTTTGTTTTTTTTTAAGATTTTATTTATTCATTTTTAGAGAGAGGAGAAGGGAGGGAGAAAGAGAGGGAGAAATAGCAATGTATGGTTGCCTCTCACATGGCCCTCACTGGGGACCTGGCCTGCAACCCAGGCATGTGCCCCGACTGGGAATCGAACCGGGACCCTTTGATTCCCAGCCCTCGCTCAATCCACTGAGCTACACCAGCCGGGCCTGTTGTGTGTTGTTTTAATCAAGGTTATTTACAGTGGCAAAAAGCTTCTCCTACATTTAGTTATTTAAGTTTGCATTTCTTCAGTACCAGTGACTAAACAGTTTTTCTGTCTGTAAACCAGCTGTGGTTCCCATTTTTTAAATTGTGTGGTCATACTCTGTTTTTCTAATCAATTCGTAGCAGTTCTTTACACAGGACACATGTCATTCTTTTCTCTGTTTTATTTGTTGTGCATATTTGCATCCATTTGATATGTGTCTTTTCACTTTGCCTATTTTTTGACAGATGAGTATTTCTCATTTTTATGTAATCATAACTGTCTATCTTTACCTCTATCCAAACGTTATTTTTTCTTGACTGAGTGCCACATGTGAACTGCAGCTATTATTTAAATAATGCCAATTGTGAATTTAGATTAACTGTGGTCACAGACACCCACATATACATGCAAGCCCTGACCTATCCCAAAGCCCAAGTTCTCATTTCTTTACAAGTTCTGACCACTAGAAGTATAAGCAACATAGACCATTCACAACTCCTACGTACTTTCCCAGCCCAAACTAGATACCCTTGTCAAGCTCTGCATTGGTCAGTAATAGTACCACCTCCATTCCAGACTAGAAGTCAGTGAGGAATCTTTAATTGGACTTCAGCCTTCACATACTCTTATGTTTTGTTTTGTTTTTTTAAGCCTTTCTTCCATCCAAAAGCTTTTCTTTCTTTTTTATTTCAAAAAGATGGGGTTTTTTTTACTCAAGATAGAGAAAAACTATTCTCACATAAAAAGGGATGAAAAACTGACCCAATGTGATTTTTACCAAAGCGGTTATTTTTTATTTTTTACTGAATTTATGGGGGTGACATGGGTTAATAAAATTATACAGGTTTCAGGTGTACAATTTTATAATACATTATATATTGCCTTGTGTTCCCCACCCAATTTCAAGTCTCCTTCTGTCACCATTTATCCCCCTTTTACCTTCTTCTACCTCCCCGCACCCCCCTTTACCTCCAGTTTCCATGCTGTTTGGAAATCACCATACTGTTTGTATTTATAAGTTTTTTTTCCTTTGATTAATTCCTTCACCTTTTCCACTCAATCCCACAACCTCTCCTTCCCTCTAACAGCTGTCAGTCTGTCTTCTGTATCTGTAATTTTTTCCATTTATCCCATATATAAGTAAAATAATAAGATATTTGTCTTTCTATGACTGGCTTATTTCACTTTGGATCTCCTTTTTTTATAGCCAAGTAGTATTCCACTGCATAAATGTACCAAAACTTGTTTTATCCACTCATTTACTGATGGGCACTTGGGCTGCTTCCAAATTTTGGCTATTGCAAATAATGGTGCAATGAACATATGGATGGATACATTCTTCTGAACTAGTACTTCAGATTTCTTCAGGTAAATTCCCAGAAGTAGAATCACTGGGTCATAAGTCACTTCCATTTTTTTTGAGGAAACTACATAATTTTTCCACAGTGACAACACCAATCTGCATTCCCACCCAACAGAACATAAGAGTCCCTTTTCTCCACATCCTCACCAACACATTGTTGATTTATTAATAATGCCATTCTGACAGGTGTGAGGTGACACCTCATTGTGGTTTCAATTTGTATTTCTCTGATGATTAGTGACATTGAGCACCTTTTCATATGTTTGTTGGCCAACCATATGTCCTCTTTGAAGAAGTGTCTATTCAGGACCTTTGCCCATTTTTTTTAATTGTATTGTTAGGTGAGGTTTGTTTTGGTGTTGAGTGGTGTAAGTTCTTTATAAATTTTTAGTATTAACCCCTTATCAGATGTATCACTGGCAAATATGTTTTCCAATTTAGTGCATTATCTTTTGATTTTGTTGATGGTTTGCTTTGCTGTGAAAGTGTTTAATTTGATGTAGTTCCATTTGTTTATTTTTTCTTTTGTGTCTATTACCAGAGGAGACATACCAGAAAAAAAAATATTTCTATAAGAAATGTCTGAGATTTTGCTGCCTATGTTTTCTTCTAAGATTTTTATGGTTTCAAGCCTTACATTAAATCTTCTATTTTGAGTTTATTCTTGTGTATGCTGTAAGAAGGTGGTCTAATTTCATTTTCTGCACATATCTGTCCAATTTTCCAAGCACTATTTATTGAAAAGACAATCTTTACCCCGTTGTATGTTCTTGCCCTCTTTATAGAATATTAATTGACCATAAAGACACTGGTTTATTTCTGAGTTCTCTATTCTGTTCCATTGATCTATGTGTCTATTCTTGTGCCAGTACCATGCTGTTTTGATTACTATGCTCTTACAATAGAGTTTGGTATTAGGTAGCATGATTCCTTCAATGTTTTTCTTGTTTCTCAAGATTTCTGAGGCTATTCGGGGTCTGTTTTGCTTCCATAAAAATTTTAGTAATATTTGTTCTAGTTCTGTTAAATACACCATTGGTTTCTTGATAAGAATGGTGTTAAATCTTTAGATTGCTTTGAATAGTATGGATATTTTAAGGATGTTAAGTCTTCCTATCTATGAACATGGTATATGCTTCCACTTATTTATATCTTTTTCGGGTTCTTACTTCAGGTCTTTTACATCCTTGGGTAAATTTATTCATAGGGAGGGTTTTTTTTGACACAATTTTAAATGGGATTGTTGGTTTCTCTTTCTGGATATTTCATTATAGGTGTATAAACATGCCACTCATTGCTAGATGTATATTTTGTATCCTGCTCCTTTATTGAATTCATTTTTCAGTTCTAGTAGTATTTTGGAGGAACCTTTAGGATCCTCTAAACACAGTATCATGTCATCTGCAAATAATGACACTTTTATTTAATTCTTTCTGATTTTAGTGACTCTTATTTCTTCTTCTTGTCTGATTATTGTATCTAGGTCTTCCAGTGCTACATTGAATAAAAGTGGTGAAAGCAGACAGCCCTATATTTTTCCCTATCTTAAGGAAAACAGTTTTAGCTTTTGCCCATTGATTATGATGCTGGCAGTGCGTTTGTCGTATATGGTCTTTATTATATTGAGGTATGTTCCCTCTATTCCCATTTTGCTGAGGGTTTTTATCATGAATGGGTGCTGGATTTTATCAAATGCTTTTTCTGCATCTATTGATATGATCATTTAATTTTTATCCTTCATTGTCTTTATTTGGTTTATCACATTTATTGATTTGCTGGTATTGTACCAACTTTGTATCTCTGGAATAAATCCCACTTGATCATGGTGTAGGATCTTTTTAATGTATTCCTGGATCTGGTTTGTTAATATTTTGTTGAGGATTTTAGCATCTACGTTCATCAGGGATATTAGCCAAAAATTATGTTTCTTTGTAGTGTCTTTTTCTGGTTTTGGAAGTAGGATAATGTTGGACTCATAAAATGAACTTGGGAGTCTTCTCTTCTCTTGAATTTCTTAGAAAAGTTTGAGAAGAATAGGTACAAGTTTTTCTTTGAAAGTTTGGTAAAATTCACCTGTGAAGTTCTCCACTGTAGACCTTTTGTTTCTTGGGATTTTTTTTCATTACTGCTTCAATTTCACTAGGTGTATCAGTCTTTTCTGATTCTGATTCTTCCTGATTTAGTTTTGGAAGATTATATGTTTCTAAGAATTTAACCATCTTATCCAGATTGTGCAATTTGTTGGCATATAGTTTTGTTCATAATATCTTCTTATGATCCTTTGTATAACTTTGGTGTCAGTTGTTACTTCTCCTTTTTCATTTATGATTTTATTTAATTTGGGTCTTCTCTCTTTTTTTCTTGATGAGTTTTGTTAAAGGTGTGTCAATCTTATTTATCTTTTCAAAGAAACAGTTCTCAATTTCATTGAATTTTTGTATTATTTTAGACTCCATTTCTTTGTGCTGTGATCTTTATTGTTTCCTTTATTCCTCACTTTGGACTTTGTTGTTCTTTTTCTAGTTCTTTAAGTATAATGTTAGATTGAGATTTTTCTTGTTTCTTGAGGTAAACCTGTAATAGTATAAATTTACCTCTTAAGACTGCTTTTGCTGTGTCCCATAGATTTGGGGTTGTTTTGTTCTCATTTTCATTTGTTTCAGGGTATTTCTTTTTACTTCTTCCTTGCTCTTATTGCTAACCCATTCATTGTTTAGTAACATGTTACTTAGCCTCCATATGCTTATGTGTTTTTCAGGGTTTTTTTTTCTTTTGATTGATTTCGAGTTTCATAGCATTATGGTCAGAGAAGATGCTTGATGTGATTTCAATAATCTGAAATTGATTGACACTTGTTTTTGTCCTAACATGGAGTCTATCCTAGAAAATGTTCCAAGTGCACTTGAAAAGAATGTACATTCTTCTGCCTTGGGGTGAGATGCACTGAAGATATCAATTACCATATTTTGGTGTGTATAATATGCACCCACACTTTTTGTGCACTTTATACAGAGTATTGTTATACCCATTATTATACCCATGGTATATAATCATTATACCCAGGTTTAATGCACACCGTTTTTTTCCCCTCAAAAATTTCTGCAAAAAAAAGTGCACATTATACATGGCAAAATACATTAAATCCATCTGATCTAGTTTGTCATTTAAGGCTATGGTTTCCTCATTGTTCTTCTGTCTGGATGTTCTGTCCATTGATTTCAGTTGAGTGTTAAAATCCCCTACTATGACTGCATTACTGTCAATTTCTCACTTTATGTCCATCACTATTTGCTTTATATATTTAGGTGCTCCTATGTTGGGTGCATAAATGTTTACAAGGATTATATCTTTTTGTTGGATTAATCCCTTTAGCATTATGTAATGTCCTTCTTTGTCTCTTATCATAGCCTTTGTTTGGAAGTTTACTTTGATATAAGTATTGCTACCCCAGCTTTGTTTTTATATATTTTCATGAAATATCTTTTTTCATCCTTTTAATTTTAGTCTGTGTGTATACCTTTCATTCTGTGGTTGGTCTCTTGTAGACAGCATATACAAGTATATGGGTATTTTCTTTTTTTAAATATTTTATTTATTTATAGACAAATGGGAAGGGGGGAGAAAGAGAGGGAAACATCAGTGTGTGGTTACCTCCTGCGCACCACCTACTGGGGACCTGGCCCACAACCCAGGCCTGTGCCCTGACCGGGAATTGAACTGGAGAACCTCTGGTTCGCAGGCCCAAGCTCAATCTACTGAGCTACACCAGCCACGGCTGTGGGTATTGTTTTCTTATCTTTTCAGCTACCTTGTGTCTTTTGATTGGAGCATTTAAGCCATTCACATTTAAAGTGATTATTGATAGGTGTGAACTTACTGCCATTTTATTCTTTATAACTATGTTCCTCTGTGTGAGTTTGTGTGTGTGTGTGTGTGTGTTTGGTCCTACTTAAAGAAAAGTCATTTATCCCTGGCTGGTGTAGCTCAGTGGATTGAGCGCGGGCTGGGAACCAGATGGTCCCGGTTCGATTCCCCGTCAGGGCACATGCCTGGGTTGCGGGCCAGGTCCCCATGAGGGCCATGTGAGATGCAACCATACATTGCTGTTTCTCTCCCTCCCTTCTCCTCTCTCTAAAATAAATAAATAAAATCTAAAAAAAAATTTATAAAAAAAAAAAAAAGAAAAGTCATTTAATATTTATTGTAATACTGGCTTGCTGATAATAAAATTCCTTTAGCTTTTTCTTGTCTGGGAAGCTTTTTATTTCTCCTTCAATTTTGAATGATAGACTTGCCAAGTAAAGTAGGTCCTTGTTTTTCATCACTTTGAATTTTTCATGCCAATCCCTTCTGGCCTGAAACATTTCTGTTGATAAATCAGTTTATAGTCTTATGGGAACTACCTTGTAGGTAACTGTCTTTCTCTTGTTGCTTTTAAGATTCTTTGCCTTTGAATTTTGCCATTTTAATGATGATGTGTCTTGGTGTGGGACTCTTTGGGTTCATCTTGTTTGTAACTTTTTGTGCCTCCTAAACATGTGTTTTTCTTTCACAAGGTTAAAGAAGTTTTCAGTCATTATTTCTTTAAATAGGTTCTTTTTCTTTTATTTTATTTTTAAAGTTTTTATATATTTATTTTTAGAGAGCGGAAGGGAGGGAGAAAGAGGAAAAAAACATCAATGTGTGGTTGCTTCTTGTGCGTCCCTACTGGGGACCTTGGCCTGCAACCTAGCCACGTGCCCTACCTGGGAATTGAGCCAGCAACCCTTTGGTTCGCAGGGTGGTACTCAATCTACTGAGCCACACCAGCCAGGGCTTCAAATAGATTCTTAATCCCTTGCTCTTTGTCCTCTCCATCTAGTATTCCCATGATGCAGATATTGTTACACTTCATGTTGTCCCAAAGGTCCCTTAAACTATCTTTTTTTTTTTGCTACTCTGATTGGTTGTTTTCTGTTATCTTGTCCTCCAAATCCTTCATTTGACCCTCTGCTCTATCTAACCTGTTATTGATTCCTTGTAGTGTATTCCCTTTTTTAAAGATTTTATTAATTTATTTTTAGAGAGAGGAGAAGAGAGGGGAAAAGAGAGGGAGAGAAACATCGATGTGTGAGAGAAACATCAATGTATTAGAGAAACATCGATTGGCTTGTTTCTCACACACGCCCCTACTAGGGACCTGGCCCGCAACCTAGGCATGTGCTTGGGAATCGAACTGGCAACCATTCACTTTGCAGGACAATGCCCAACCAACTGAGCCATGCTAGCCAGTGCCTTCTAGTGTATTCTTCATTTCAGAGATTGTATTCTTCACTCCTTTCTAGTTCTAGTTGTAGTCCTCAATAGTTTCCTTGATTGTTCTTATAACTATTTTTTGAACTCTGTGTCTGGTAAATTGCTTGCCTCCATTTCTTTTAGCTTTTTCCAGGGATTTCTCCTGTTCTTTCATTTAGGGCATGCTTCTTTGTCTCCTGATTTTGGCTGTCTCTTTGTGTTTGTTTCTATGTATTAGGTAGATCTCCTGACTCCCAGTTTGGATAGGTTGGCCTTATGTTGTAGGTTTCCTGTGGGACACAGTGGCACAGTATCCTTAATCACCTGAACTGAGTGCTCCAAGAATGTCCCTTATGTGTATTACATGAACCTCCTGCTGTAACTGAGTCGTGATTGCTATTGGCCCATTTGTGTGTGGGGCTGATACTCAGGCTGGCTGACTATGAGGACTGACCCGAACCACAGTGTATGAGCTGTTGTGCAGGTGCTGACCATACAAAGTGGAATTTGCCTCAGCAGGGTCTGGTACCTGCCAAGACCTCCCTTTATATATGTTTCTTGTGAAGCTAATTGGAAGATCCTGCTCTGATGTTGTCTGAAGCTAGCCACTGTGTGTGCCTGTTCTGGGGCCTCTTGGGAGGGGCACTGGTGCAGTTAGTGTCAGACACTGCCTGTGACTGGCCTTGGGCAACCTATTTGGAGCTACAAAGTGATCCACAGTTTGTGGCTGTCTCTGCTAGGCTGCAGTGTGCTCAGAAAGGACAAAGTTGTATACCAAGGCCAGTTTTTACCAGCACCAAGCACAGGGGCAGGTCAGCAAAAGTCCCAAGGCACCCAGAGTTTTTCCTTTGCAAGCCTCCACCTGCCAGCTGCCTATTAGGCTATCACTGAAAGAGCATGAGGAAGGTTCTCAGTGACTTAGCAGGTAGGGGTGAGTGTTCACTAGTTTTATGCAGGTTCAAACTTAGTGCTAGTGCTATGTCTGAGACCACTGAGCAAATGTCCCTGGGTATACTGTCTGGCTGCCACCCACCAGGTACCTGAGACCTTTGTGGTGGGGCAGAGTCTCAGGGAGTCATCAGGGTGACACCAGTGGGGTTTATCAGGCCCCAACATACCAAGATTTGGCTGTATAAAGGGAAAGTTCTGTACTGGTCCTACAGCCACATAATTCATTCTGCCCAAAATTCTGCCAGGAGCCTGAGATCAATAAGGAAGGGCTGTCAGGAGTCAGGAGGTTGGGGCTAGTGGATCTCCAGTGAGGGAAGATATCAGTCAGGATTGGGTGAAGGTGGGTGTAGTAGCCCCCACTCCAGAGTCATACAACTCAGTCTGCCCTAGATTCTGTCCAGGCCTTGGCAGGGCAGAGCCACCAGAAGTAAAGACGGTAGCACACCTGGACCCCAGAAGGTGAGGCTAGTGAATCTCCTGTGAAGGGGAGGCACCAGTCAGATTCACAAGAAGTTAGGAAGAATAGCCACCACCATAATGTCACACTACTCAGTCACCAACACTCCCTGAGTCTGTCCAGACCTCTATACCCCAGCCCAGGCAGCAGTCTCTTCAGCAGGGCATGGGCTCTACAGGGTAGAGTGACAAGGAGTCCAGAGGGTGGAGCTTTGCATTACCCCAGGCTGATGTCTTAAGCAGTGGAGTGCTCCATCCAAAAAAGATGGCCTCTGTGGTGTGCGAGGAACTCAACACAGGAATCATAGTGGCTGTCCTCACAGCTCTCTCCCCCTAGAGACGCAAACCCCAGTCTCTCCTTACACAACTACAATCCACTTTGCCCTCCCCCTTCTGAAGTCCAGGGTGAGTGGCTTTGAACCAGATTTTGTGCATTGGCAGACCTCTATCTCTCCTTGGCAGAAAGAATCCCTGCTGATTTTCACAGCCAGATATTTGTGGACAGCCCAAGGTGGGCTGCGACCCCACATTCCTTAAGGGGAACCTTTGAAGCTAATATATCCCTGTAGAATCTCAGCCACTTCCCATGGGAACAGGGCCAGCCCTTTTTGCATCTCTGCCCTTATACCAGTCTAGATGTGGCTTCTTCTATAAATCCTTGCTCATAAGACTCCTCTTCAGCTAGTCTTCAGTTGATTATGCAGGTTGCTTCCTCTATATTTTAGTATTTCCAGTTTGGTCCTGGGTTGAGGTGAGTGTAACATCTACCAAGTCTTCCACTACCTTGGACTTCTGCAAGAGCTTTTCTTTCTGCAAGATACTCACTGGGATTCAACCCCTTCATTGCCATTCTGGACCTCTACAATGAGGCTTCGCCCCACATGCTTTCTGAAACATTCCCCAAGCATGGACTTTCTCCATTCTTGCCAGCACTAGCTAGGTGAGGCTGCTGGACCTCATGATGCCATGAGGATGCCATGCCCACCCACAATAACTCATGTCTTCTTAATACAACCCACTATTTCCAAAAGCCTTCCCAAACAGATCTCTCCTTTTCTGGCCTGTTCCTCAAACCTTAGAAAGCAAAGGACCTTTGATAGCATCTTGATTAAATCTCCTATTTCTACAAACAGGGATGAACTTGCCCCAAATCACAAGTTCCTCCCTCCCACTGACCTGTCTATAGTACAGTGTCGTGCACTTTACCTGATAATCTTTATGGACTTGTGGCTGAAGATGGTGACATTTGCTTTTTTGGCTTTGTCTTGGCTCTAATCTCCCCCAACTACTATGGTAGCACTGCAAGGAGTTAATAATACTTACGGCACAATGTTTCCTGATTAAACATAAACAGATGGACTTATCTCTATTTTTTTAATATATTCTAGTAAAAGTATGACATTTTAAATACATTATTGATTTTCAAATCATGCTCAAACTAAAGCTATCTTCTTTATTAAATATCTAAAAAATCAAAGTATTCTGTCCTATTGTGAGCTCTGTGAGAGAAAGGATGACACGTCTTTCCTGGAATATAATGGGCAGTGTCACAAAAAATTTGTTTAATAAATAACAGATGTAAGAGGTGACTATTATTTAATGCCATTTCATACTACCTAAGTTGAAGACAGATATATCTATATAAGAAATATAAGCTCTAACATTCTCATTGCCATATAACAGCAATAATGTAAAATTACTTTTAAGGAATGCTAATTCTGAATGACCTTTCATACTTCCTTAAGAACTTAGAGCTTTGTTGGGACTCCAAACAACATCATTGCCCTCTATGCAGAGATGCTAACTAATGCTGGTGAAGTTCTATAGATATCATCATGATGAATGTCTCTACCTCCCCTGCAAAATAGTGGGAGTGCATAACAGCTCTTATCAAAGACAGCTGAAGAAATGCACCCTTGATAAGTGAAGTTTCCTTGGAAAAGCCAAAGGGCCTATAGCCTGATGGGCCAGGACAGCATTCCTGGCTGTAAGATTCCATTCAATGGCTGCCTCATCCTGTACCACAAACCTGTCAATTCATCCTGCTTTACTGAAAAGTACAAAAAGTAAAGGAGTGGGAGCATAGGCAAGAGGTGAGAGCAGGCACACGCACTGTGGAGTTCTTAATAAGACATAGCTCTTTCCAAATACCATATGATTTCACCTATATGTAGAATCTAAAGAGCAAAATAATAAACAAACAAAATTAAAACAGACTCATAGACATAGAGAACAGACTGATGGTAGCCAGAAGGGAGGAGAGTTAGGGAACTGGGTGAAAAAGGTGAAGGGACTACAAAGTACAAATTGGTAGTAACAAAATTGTCATGGAATGTAAGTAGAGTGTCAAAAATATAGTAAACAATATGGTAATAACTATGTAGGGTGTCAGGTAAGTACCGGCAATACTGGGACAACATTTTGTAAAGTATATGTTTGTGTAACCATTATGATGTACACCTAAAACTAATACAAAATAATATTAAATGTAGCTATAATTGAAAAATAAAAGTTTAAGAAATCTAATAAAATATACAGCTCTTTCAAAAGAGAGCTGCCTTTGAAAAAGAAATGAATAGAAAATAAAGCATTTACCACAATATTTAAAAGGGAATTACAAAAAAAGAACGCTTTCTCCATATAAATGCCTTTTAGTCCTCTCATGTTTGTGATAGCCTACTGAATTTTAGATAACAACTAATTACTCCCTGTGTGGCTGCTGGAAAATTTAAGAGATGCTAAAAGTCTAGGATGCAACATGAATATGATGATCAGATTCTTTGAATTGTCTAGATGCTGACCTCCCCCTCCCCCCAGCCACCCTGTGTGTGCAGGCCTGTGCCATACGTCATGAAGAAAAATGAGCCTAGGGCAATTTCTTTGTGCCCGATCCTGATTTGCTCCCACAGACCAAGTGTAGCACTAGAGTTGGCTAAAAACAGAGGGAATTTGGCCTGAGAAAATCCCGCAGAATTTGCAAGTTTTGACAGCTAGTAAGTAACAATGTTTTAATACATTTTCAAAAATAGTCTTAGAAATTCTAGAATGAGCAGGAGTCCTCTCATCCCAAACAACATATTGGCAAGCAGATGCATGATATGAAATTTCTAGGTTTTTTTTAAAAAAAGAAATATTCTTAAAAAACAACTTGTACCTTTTGCCAGTCAAGCACTCTCTTTTTGTCCTCAGGGCAACAGGACTACAGTCGTTTCTATTCAGCAGTTATATATCACTCAAACACTTTACCATCTGCTGAGGCAGGGAAGCGTCTCAAATGAAGCACTGAAAGCAAGATTCAGGGTCTTGGTGAGTGGCCAGCATGGCCTCTCCTGCTTCCCTAATGTCAATGAATGGCTGTGAGTCAGAAGGTGGCCCCCGTCACTGCTGAAGGCCCTACTGACAATACCAGGCCCCCAGGATCTCCCCATTCTTTTCTCATGTGTAACGATTTCCAACACAGCAAAGAGAAGCCCCTTTAAAACCTAGCCGAGAGGCCTAATCCTGGTGAGCATAAAGTTTCAAAGAAGTAGAAATCTTTTTCCAATGGGTGTGGCAACCCTGGCCCAATCTCTCATCCAAACTCACACATGTAAAATTACAAAAAACTGTGATGATGGAGGTGATAACAATATCAGTTAACATTTGTCAAATGTTTACTCAGTGATAATTACTAACATGAAATGTCTCTCACCGTGTTTTTGCAAAAATTCTCACTCATCAAGGCACAGGGAACAGAGCAAAACAGCTGTGGAGTCAAACAGAACTGGAGTAAGATTCCGGCTGTGCCACTAACATGCTCAATGACCTTGGGAAAATCCTTCAGTCCCTTTGGGCTTCACTTTATTCTGATAAATGGGGATACTTTTACCCACTCTGCCCTCTTCCCAAAGAAAATACAAGTTTATAGAGAAATACCAGAGATAAGAGATATGAAAGCTCATCAGAAATTGGAATGTGCTCTTCACACATACCAGGCTTGGACAGGCTCTGGTCCAAGGTCACAAAGCTAGCTAGTGGCTGGCCTGAAAGTATGGCCCAGGTGTCAGAACTCACAGGCCAAGCAGGCTAAACTGTTGTCTCCTCAGTTCATCAAAGTACAGAGACCACCACCTGGCACAGAAGACTGCTGGACACAGGAATTCCCAATGGCTTACTCTCTCATCTCCTGAGACCAGTTCCTCCCCCTCATACATCACTACCAGTACAGCTGCCTTTGTTTCTAATTTTCATCTCTCTCTCCCCCTCTCTCTCTCCCTCTCTCCTCCTCTCTACCCCTCTCTCCCCCTCTGTCTCTTCCCCTCTGATTCTCATTTATGCATATCCCTTGCCTCTTATGGATTATCAGAACTCACAAAACTGGTCCTGCAAGAATGGATTTGTTAACATCCTGGGAAATTCTGGAAATCACAGACTCCTACCATTCTTCAATTTGAAGATTTCTGTAGATGGGTAGGAATTAATGAAATAAAAAGATGCCCTTAGGAAAGGGTCTTCGAGAAACATGTATAAAGGACCCATGGACAAAGCCAAAGGGGGGAAGGATGGAGGATGAGAGGTGGGGGTGGGTGGGGCGGGGCGGGGGGGGTAGTTGGGGTGGGCAAATGAAGACAACTGTATTTGAACAACAATAAAAAAATTTAAAAAAGAAGGTGCTTTTAGGATAGCACTGTGTTTCTGTAGCAAATTTTATTTCAGTTTTGCAAATATTCTAAGATCCGGGGATTCTCTTTAACAAGTGGTTCTTCTTTGATTAGCACAGATGACACTGTGATATCACTCTTTTTATGTCCAAGAAAATCTCTTTTTTTTCAAATAATTTTATCTCAACATGGGGCAATCCAGATGGTATATTTATAGACCATGTCACACCCTGACCTACATGTCCAAGAGGATTTTAAGAGGCACATGTGCCCTGTGGAACTCAAGACAGTGCCATAGCTTCCATGGTGGCCAAGACCTCAGTTTTACTTCTCTGCCACAGTCACAGCTGTGGAATTTTATTTTTGCCCTAAAGAGCTTTTTATATCACCATGCCACACTACACCTCCAAGCTCCATCAGCAAGAGAAATTATTTGCAATATTGCCAAATTGTTTGGGATCTTTTTAAATACCAGCATACTGTGATGACAATGACTTAGAAAATTCTCATAATGAATTGAGGCGGCAAGCTTCCTGAGCAAAATTCTCTTAAGATGGTTAAAAAATATCTGTTAGCGCTGGAAAGGAAATGAAAGTTCAACAGATTCTGCCAGAATTCTAGCATTCAAGAAAGAACACTGTAAACTGAGGGAAGGTAAAATGAGTAGGGGGTGATGATTCCTCTGAATCTCAGCGGTGGCCAGAAAGTCAGAGGGCTCCATTTGCCTGTGGCTGGACAGAAGAAACTGCACTGGCTGTGGCATTCCAAGTGTTACCTGCAAAGCGCTGCCTAGTCCAGAGCACCGTACCTCCCTCGGAGGGTTAACGGGCAGTGTTGGCAGAGGGTCTAGGTAGGCAGCCATTACAGCAGCAGCAGCAGCCTCAAGAGTCCCTGTGGTCACTCCGATAAGGAACCAAAGAGCACGGCCATGTCTTTGCCTACTCAGAGAACCAGTCAGGAGGCCCCTTGGCAACGAGACTTACCTTGCCCATTCCCTGGACTCCCAACACAGCCAAGATTTGTTTTAGGCAGAATGGGAGCCCTATCTGGAGCAACGCACCCCAATACACCCTCCCTGCCCTCCCTTTATGGTACTCCACGACCTCCACCAACCCAGTATTGCGGTTGCTTGGAGAAAAATGCCCTAGCTTCAAAAGCAATTGGCTACAAGCTCTTCATAAATCACGTTTTTCCGCATCAGCCGCTGGCATGGGTTTGTAAATCGCGAGCAGTTTCTCAAGGTTCAACGCCACAAGGGGTCTAAGCAGCGTCTCAGCCCCCCCTCGACCCCCAGGGTGCCCCTCGCACTGGAAAAACGCCACGGATGCCTGGCGTGCAGCCCGTAGAGAGGGGCTCAAGCTGAGTAACACGAGCTCTCTCCGGTGCCCTCAATAAGCGGCAAAGGGACACCTACTCTCTGGGGAGAGCAGATCCAGAGGAGAGAAAGGAATAGAGAGGTGACAAAAGTCAGCCTGAAAGAGAAAAATCAGAAATGATGAAAGAGAAAGAAGAGAAGCAAAGCGAGAGAAGAAAACGGAAGAAGGCAAGATAAAGACAAGATCAGGATCATGAGAAAGAGGGAAAGACAAATAGGGGAAGCGAGAATAAAAGGGGGGAAAGAATTCGGGAGTGGGGAAGAGTACGACGAAATTAATTTGGAACCGGAGTGAGGAGAAGAGCGAGGACAGGTGAGGCTAAGGAACACTACACACAGCGCAGTTCTTTCAGGAGCTCCAGTTTGGAGTCTGGGTGCGGTACCCTGTCCCAACGGCGGGCGGGGGGCGCTCGTTCCCGGCCTCCCGGCCTCTCCCCCACCCCCCATCCCCCACCCCCGCTCGCTCACAGCCAACAAGCAGACCCACAGAAGGACAGACAGACAGACAGGCGTCCCGGGTCAGAGCTGACAGGCGTCCTGCGGCCGCCAGCGTGCGCGCCAGGACACCTGGCGCCTGCCCAGCAGAGGAGCAACTGCTGAGTGGCCGAGGTGAGTATTGGGTCGCAGGCACCTTCCAGCAGCGCCTCCCCGCGCTCGGCCCACCCAGGCCCAGGTCCGGTCCGGTACACCTCGGGCGCCAACTCACCTAGACGGTCTCTGCCTGGCGTCGCGCTTGCCATCCACCACGGCGGGCACGCAGCTGGTAAGCTCGGTCCAGTCGGCGTGCAGCCCGCAGCTCCAGCCTGTGGAGAACCTGGAGAAAAGCCAGGTCTCCCGCTTACCCGGCCGGTGGCAAGTGCATTTCTTCTGACCCACGCGGCATTCGCAAGGCTGCTCCAGCTGGATGTTTCGCACCAGGTGGCGGCCAAAAGTGGTACCTCCGGTCTTCTGGATGTGCAGGAACACGATCAGGTCATCGCCGTTGATGTCGAAGTCTATCTTGCGCAGGAGATCGCCTCGGCTGAAATTGTAACGGGGCATGAACCTGGCGGAGCTCTCATCCTCTGAGCGGTACGGGTCCGGCATCGGGGAGCTGAACGCCTGAAGACGGAGGAGCTGGCATTCTGTGCCGGGGCACACATATTGCAGGACGATCACGGCAAATAGGAACAGCATCACCAAAGCCAGCAGCAGCTTGTTGGATTTCTCATCCATATTCCCGACGCTGGGGGAAACCCAAGTTCGTTACGTCAATCCCGCAGCTCAGCCCGCACTCGCCGTGCGCCCGTAACCCTCCCCCTGGCGCCGCTGTTGCGCCCCTTTTCCCCCCTCCCCTCCACACAGAGTACTCCACCGCGGCGGCAGCCGCGGCGGCGGTGGCGCCCTTCCTCGCTTCCTTCCTTCCCGGCAGGCTCAGCGCTGTGGCTTCTGCCGCACACCACCCCCACCCCACCCCCCGACTCCTTCCCGCTGGCCGCCTGCCCTCTCCCAGCGTCGGAGCTCTCAGGAGCCGTTTCGCGGGGTTTCGTACCCCTAGAACCCCGGTTGCCCCACTTCCCAACTCACATCCCCCGTCCGCGCCCCCTCGTGTCTCCCTACACTCTCGGTGGCTTCGTGGCTCCCATCCCCATCCCACTTCGCCCACTACACTCTCCCAGGCGCTTCTTTCCCCTAGTCCCCTAGGCGCTTACGCCGCAAACTCCCAGCCTGCCCAAGCGGGCTTCCTCCCCTTGAACCCCTTCCCAAGCCTTCCGCTTTCCCGCACCAGGTTGCCCACCTTGGAGGCCGCCTGGAGTGAGATCGGAGTTAGTCTTGCTGAGTTCCCCTGGGGGAAGGAGTCAGCCACCAGCCTGACTAGCTAGCAGAGACGCTGCGCTGCTGGCGCCCGCGGAACCTCGGGGAGGGAGCCGCAGCGTGGTCAAAAGCGCGCTGCGTCCCCGCGGAGCGCCCAAGCCCCGTTGCCCCGAGCCAGCTGGAACTTTGAGCCCTTCCCTTCCCCTCACCCCTGCCTTCCCTCCTCGCACGGCTCCCTCTCACCCAATCCAGGGAGTGGGAATCCCGTTTTCGCCTAAAACGTACCTGGCTAGCGGGCCGAAAATCTTGGAGAAGATCGCACCGAGCACGTGCTTCAGCGAGTGGCCCAGGGCTGCCAGGCCCCGAGTAAGCAGGGCCCGGCAGAGGGAGCCCAGGTCCCAGCGTCTCCTGAGGTCGTGCATCCGCCTGCAGCGGCCTCGGGGCAGCAGCGTGAAGAGTGGGGCGCGCGCGTCTCCCGCCAGGGAGGAAGACGCCTTTAGGGACTCGTCCAGCAGCGGCTGGGAGTTGAATCCGTGAGACACACCCCTAGGAGGGCCCGCGCGGACTGAGGCGGCGACTGATCCGGGCCGGCTCTCTGCCAATTCAGCCTCTACTCTGGAATGCCGGCGGGGACAGGTGGTGCGGGCGGGCGCTCCTCGCTCCGGTTGCAGTGTCCGCCTGAGCGCCCGGGCTGCACACTCAGACAGTGCCATTCCCCCCTTCAGGCAACTCAGGGTACTAAGGATCAGGAACGAGCTTGAATTTATGTAATACTGCCTCACGCCTAAAAGCTCGAGCCACTTCACAAGCAAAGGACCTGGTTTTTCTCTGGTCTTTGGGAACTGCGGTCACGCCAGTGAGCGCATCACTCCACTTTGGCTCGTAATTTCATCCTCCCCTAAAATACCATAGGCACAAATTGGACCTTTTCTCTCCCCTTTTGCCAGTTCCCATTCTCCAACGGAAGTAGGAGCATTTTCTGAAAAGGTAAGTCGGCGTGAAGGAAAAGCATGAACAAAAAACGTTACAGAATGGAAGTGTGATCTTTTTCGGAGCAGACACTCGCCACTCTTTTTGCTGAATCCCTGGTATCAAGCCCTGTGCCTGCAGAAAGGTTTCACTTATATAAGGTTTACTGAAGGAAAGATACATGAGTAAATACTGTATCAGAGTGGGGGCATCTAATCAAATGTGATGTGAAAAACGAGGAAACTAAAACCTAGAGAGAGGAAGAAATGTACCCAAGGCCACACAGCAGAGCCCCATCTAATAAACAGGTGCATCCTCAACCTCCCTTGTTTTTTCTCCTGAAAGACAAGGAATGTAAGTAAGGATTGGCAAGGAAAGAAGGGGATGGGTCCAGGACGAGATCATCAGGAACTCAGGACTCAGACTGTTCCCATATGATTGATCAGGTGGACCTTGCTGTATATAAGGAATTGGTGTTTCTATGAATGAGTGCTCACTCTGTGTCAATTCCACTGCTGCAGAAGTAGCACAGGGTGGCAGCAGTGTTTCAGAACAGTGCTGTTGGGGCTGGAGGTGGGAGCAAGTCTCTCCAGAGACAGGGTCTCCCTGTATCTCTCTGGGAACATTTGGCCTCTTGCTGAGTTCTGCTCCATCATTCTTGTTCTTTCTGTGCAGTGAGGTAGCAAGCACTGGTCTAGGTGTCCTGAGAAGCTGTTGCTTCCTGGCTCAGCAGCCCTGGGATAATCACTGCCCCCTCCTGAGCCTCAGTTTCCTCTTCTGTAAAATAGGACAAATCCTTCCTTTTGATCATGTGGATCACTGTGACAATTATCTTTAGGCAATTCCAAATGTAAAGCTGTGTTTACTTGATGCTCTAAGCTCAAATATGCCAACAGAGTCACGGGTCAATTAAGGAAGGGGCCTTTCTTGGGTGATTTCATAGCTGTGCTCCCTGCTCTTATCTCCCCTCAGACATCCTCAGTCCTTTCATGTATCACCGAACCTACTGGGGACAGTGAGGGTCCCTTTGTCCACCCTGTAGGCATGAAGCTTGGGAATCCTGCATTTCAGGAATCCCACCTATCCCTGGGCTCCAGAACACTGACTGACAAACTTACTCTAAGGAACCAGGCCCAGCACCTTAACTTCCCCAAGAGCTCCCCTGATCCCCCAGACTTGTGGAACATGCCTACTCCCTCTGAAGGCTGAAGCCATGGGGGCGGTCCAGGGGTTCAGCTTGCCAGCTGCCCCTATCTTCTTCTCCATCAACCACACAGTCAATCTCTTTAGTTCATCCAGTAGGTGGCTCTCATCATGGTGTCAAATGGGAACCCCTCTGCCATTACACCATTATAATGGAATTAGGCAGGGTCTTTAGGAAAACACTTCTGAAACAGGTAGGTCATACATTCATGTCCCCAGCAATTACCTCTGGAGATTCTACTTTAAGAGAGATTCATGGGATTGGAACATGGGAAAGTGCCTTTGGTGGAAGTGAGGGTGAGGGAGTGGTAGCCAATATGAGGAAAAATAAGGATTTACTCATTGAGGTGGTATAAAGAAGCGTATGCACATGTGCTTGTGCACACACATGCATACACACTTACAGTCCGATCCTCAGAGAACAGGGCAGTCAGGTTGGTAGTTGCACAGGAAAAGAAAGAAAAGGATGGGGCTGTAAAGTCCGGTTTCTGAGATCTAATGTGTCACTAATTTTCTAGTGTGTGTACATTCAGCAGCTCACTGGAGGGTGTTTGCATTTACAAGTCTTTCCTCCATGCTCTAAAGAAAAACAAAGAAATGCTTTTCTCATTGTAGATTTCATGTATCAGGGCTCCTAAAAGTGAAAGAGAATTGTATTTGGGGTCAACAGGGCTCCCACAAGTTTCAGAGGATCCTTCCCAGGGCAAAGAGGCTTCCTGCTAAGAAGAGGGAATTCTTCCTATGTGTGTCCCAAGAGCAGTGTTCTCCTTAGGCCAGCTTGGGCCTTAGCAAGAAGTTCCAAAGCTTCTTGCAATCCTGGGCTGAGCCCACCTTCCAGGACCTGCTTCCTCTCAGGAACTAAATAACACAGGTCCTGATACTCAGAAATCAGCTTTGTTTTGGAGATTGGGGTGAGATGCAAAAGAGGAAGAAAACTGCCTGAATTGTCAGGACTTTGGTTTAACATCTCCTTATTTCTTAGACACACCTGGCTTTCTGCATGTGTGTATATTTGGGATTGAGAACTTGGAAGGTGATAACTCTGCACTCTGAGCAGGGCTTCTGGTTGTGTCCACAGTGTAGTATGCTTTTCGGTAGTTTTACAGAACCATCCTTCCATGGTTTCCACAAAAAGTTGAGGATTTGAGGAATGATGGTAAAGGTCAGCTTGATTACATACTAAGCAGTGTACTTCCAGACATTTATTTGGTTGCTGTAATCTGAGAGAACAGCAGGAGGTATTTGAGAGAGCACAGGCCTGGGAATCCAGAGACCTGGATTCTTGTCTTGACTCTGCCACTAATGAGACCCTGTATGACTATGAAGAAGCCCCTTGCTCGCTCTTGAGCTCAGCTTCCCTATTTGTAAGAATACAAAATTGATACTGTGATTTGAAGGGTACTTTCCTAATCTAACATTCTAGTTTGCATGCATTCTTGTCTTCCTCAAGGGCCAAACTCTCAGTGCTTCATCTAGGAGAAAGCATAGACTTAGTCCTCGATGATTTCTGTGACATTCTGTTGGGTCCCACCAGGCAATCAGCAGCTGAACTTAATTATGAACCTTTGTAACAGGGTTGTCAGCAGGGTCCCCTGTTCAAATTGGAACAGACAGTGAAAACTTAATGTCAAAGAAAGTGCTGGCACTCTTTAAAGTTTAGCATAAAACACTAATAAAATATGTTTCCCCCCTCTTCCTGAGCATTATGTTCAATCCTGTCTTTCCAGCTGTCACTAATTTTTTTTTTACAAAAATGTTCATATGCTCAATACTAGGCAATTTTTGTCACAAAATTTGAAAGTATGCAAAGTATTGAGTCAATTTGTTTCTGTCTTTATGAGTCTCTCCAAACTAAATGAGCAGCAGTACTTAATGAAGGCACTGTTCTTTTTTTTAAATATATTTTTAAAGATTTCATCTATTTATTTTTAGAAAGAGGGGAAAGGAGGGAGAAAGACAGGGAGAGAAACACCAATGTGTGGTTGCCTCTCTCCCACAACCCAGGTATGTGCCCTAATAGGGAATCAAACCAGTGACCCTTTGGTTCACAGGCCAGCACTCAATCCACTGAGCCACACCAGCCAGGGTTGAAAGCACTGTTCTGCAATCCATACTTTAACATTACAAACGGTTTGACTGTGTTATATCTATTAATCTCAACAGTCATCTATCCCTCCTAACACAAAAAAACCACTGAGTTTTCTTTGTTTAGCTTTACAAAACATAAGACTCAAACATTAAAAGAAGAGGAAAATATCAGGGTAATGTGTATACTAAATGAATGTCTACTGCAAAAGCAAGATAACACCTGGAATAAGGTTCATGGAAGACCCTGAACATGCAAACCAATGACTGTCCTCTTGATGTGGAATTCCAACCATTTCACTAACAGTGAAACATTCACTTCTCTCTGACAGTAAATGGAGGAGTCAGTTCATGTAGGGTTTTTAAAGCTATAATAACCCAAGGCCTAGGAACCATAAGCAGTAGGACAGACTTAGTTCCTGTCACAGTCACTTCACTTCTTTGGGCCTCAGTTTCTGCTCTTATAAAATAACCTGACCAGATACCTTCAAAAAGCTGGTTAGTAGTATAGTAAAGAGGAATCCAATCTCAAATGAGTTTTTTAAAAAAAGAAGTTAGTATAGGTTTGGAAAGCCCATTACCCCAAGATTTGATCATAGCTCTCTGAGCTCTCTTAGAGCCTCAGTTTTCTCATTCATGAAAATGGGGCTAATGATGGCTATCTCATTGGATTGTAATGTGAGTTAACTAAAATAATCTACTGAGAGCACTTAATCTAGTTCCTGGGAAAGTATACCTCCTGTATCTTCATTTCTCTTCCTTTTTGACTCTCAATACCTTTGCTTTGAGCTCTTTGGTATATTTAATGACAGGTGGCTGGCCATGGGCCTAATTGTGACCTAGGATGGCTTTGCCCTCATCTCATTCATTTATCTGCTCTCTTTCCTCACCACCCTTCAGACTTCTCCAGTGCTCTTCCGTTTGGTGTCCCATGGGTGAGGATAACCTCTGAGCCATTCAATTACACTGAGTGAGACATGTACACATGACCCCTCCCACGAGACATCTGTGAGAGAGAGGGAAGAGGGCAATGCTTACTCCTGATGAAGGACTGCTGAAATGAAGTGCTATGAAACATGTATAACAGGGCAATGGAGAGGATGTTTGGGAAGCTGAGGTGGAGAGTAGAAAAGAGTTGTAAGTGGAGAACTTACAAGGCTAACCGCACTCTAAACTATGGCCACTAACTTTCAGCTGCATTCACTTCAAAAATAAATCGTTGATCAGCTTTTCAAACTACAGGAGTGAGATTGAAAAACAGGATCAGTTTTGCAAGAGCCAGAGGTGAGCCCTGGGCCAGCAGCAGTAGCTCACAGTGTCAGAGTAGAGAAGCACCAAGTGGGATGCCATGAAAACAATGTCTGAAGTCTCAGTTTTGCCTCTAGCTCACTGTGTGACCCTGGGCAAATTGCTTGACGTAGCTGGGATTTACTTGCTGACCTTGGTAAACTGAGAGGCTGCATTAGATTACCCTGAAGGCCCATTCCAGCAGGAGCTTTCTGTGATATAAGCTATGCTAGCTAATGAGAACAGCTGGGGAAGGACACCACTCTCTAGCCTTTGTGTCAAAAATGTCGGCAAAAAATGCAGTACCAAAGATGACCCTCCAGCTAGTAGCTGACTCAGGAAAGCGGAAGGACTTAATTGAGAAGCAAACTTTCTTAGATCACATGGGTAAGACAGAAACTTGAAAAGAAGTCTTCTGGACTTCTACTGACTGGGGTGAAATTCAGAACTGAAAGATTGGGGGAAAGAGTTGAGAACTGACCTGCAATGGGCACAAAAGCCCGGGGTAAGTTTAATAATGATAAAAGTAACAAGAAGCCATGGCTGGTGTGGCACAGTGGATTCAGCACCGGACTGTGAACCAAAGGGTTGCCGGTTCAATTCCCCATCAGGGCACATGCCTGGGTTGTGAGCCAGGTCCCTAATAAGGGGCACGTGAGAGGCAACGACACATCAGTGTTTCTCTCCCTCTCTTTCTCCCTCCCTTCTCCTCTCTCTAAAATTAAATAAATAAAATCTTTTTAAAAAAGAGTAGTACAGGAAAAACTAAATTATTTTTTAAATTTTTTGTCCTCACCTGAGAACATTCTTTCATTGCTTTTAGAGAGAGAGGAAGAGAAATAGAAACAAACATCTTTGTGAGAGAGAAGCATTGATTAGTTGGCACCTGTATGCGCCCAGACCAGGGATTGAACCCACAACCTAGGTATGTGCCCTAACCAGGAATCAAACCAGCAACCTTTCAGTTACAGGATAGCACTCCAACCAACTGAGCCACACTGACCAGGGCAACAAATAAATGAGAGAAATCTCACATGTCACAGACTAAATGAAAATTAATTTTTAATAAGAGAAAGTCAGACTAGTGATGAATAAAGCCCTTAACTGGGCTTTACAGCAAAACCTAGAGAAGCACCTACTTTTTATGTACATATTTTGAAGGCCCACACTTCACTAAATGTCATTAGGATGCAGAAAAACTACAACATTAGAGCACTGGGGGGGAAACAAACTTGGTAATGGGAATGCAGACTGGTGCAGCCACTGTGAAAAGCAGTATGGAGATACCTCAAATAATTAAAGATGGAACTGCCTTTTGACTCACTGATTCCACTTATGGGAATATATACAAAGAAACCCAAAACACTAATTCAAAAGAACATTTGTATATGCACCCCTATGTTCATTGTAGCGTTATTTACAATAGCTAAGATTTTGAAGCAGCCCAAGTGCCCACCAGTAGATGAATGGATGAAATAGCAGTAGTATATTTACACAATGGAATACTACTACACCTTTAAAAAGAAGAAAATCTTACGTTTTGTGACAGCATGGATGGAACTGGAGAGTAGTATGCTAAGTGAAATAAGCCAGTCGCAGAAAGACAAATACCATATGATCTCACTCATATGAGGGATCTAATGAACAAAATAAACTGATGTACAAAATGGAAGCAGAGGCATGGATACATGGAGCAGACTGACAGCTGTCAGAGGGGAAGGCTGAGTAAAAAAGGTGAAAGGATTAAGCAAAGAAAAAACTCATTAACACAGACAACAGTATGATGATTGCCGGAGGGAAAGGGGGATAGGGGAGGCAGAAGAGGATAAAGGGGGGATAAATGATGATGGAAGGAGATTTGACTTAGGGTGGTAAACACACAATACAATATATATATGATGTATTATAGAATTGTACACCTAAAATCTATGTAATTTTATTAACCAATGTCACCCCAATAAATTCAATAAAATTTTTAAGAAAAGACACTTTGAACTTTCATCCTTACTGAAGAAACTTGCTTTAGTGGGTATCATCTTGTGGAAGATTTACCTGAAGCAGAAGACATATTAAAATCCCTAATGAGGAGACAAAATGCAAGTTGGTAGGGCTGAATGAAAGGTTAGAAATGTAACTGGGCATGGTCAAGAGGAGGGCAACATGTCAATGATGCCAGCTACAGTGCTCTGCACAGTGATAAGAGATGGCCGGACTTGGTGATGTCTCCTGTAAGCTGATCCAAGAATGCTTAGCAAACTATGCCAATAATAGCTCCTGTACTGAAAACCTATTATGTGTCTGGCTTTTTACTGGACACTTTACATACCTTCTCTCAATTAACATTCCCAGCAACCCCATGAGGTAGTTAACCTTTGTACTTATTTTACAGATGAGTAAAATGGCATTCAGAGTTACAGCCACATAGCTAGGAAATAGTGGAGCTGGGACTGGGACCCAAACTGTGTCTAATTAGACAGCCTATAATACCTCTGTTGCTCCAATGATTCTCCTCCAGCTCAAGGATGTTTGGGCATGACTTGGAGAGTATGAGTCATCCTGTCCCATAATGGAATTATCAAGAGACTGAGATAGACATCAATCCTAGGCAGGAGAGCTGGTCAAAGGGGAATCATCGGGTGTGTGTATGTATGTACATCTGCACATGTGTGAGCTCATGCACATGCTCTGAGGGCACTAAGGGAGATAGAGAGCAGGGGCCTGGAGCCTGAACTTTAGCAAAGAGAGAAATAGAGATCCAAACACTGCTGATGGGGCAACTCAATACATACATAGCCTTGGGACGTCATTCACACTTGTCTGTTACTGCTATTTTTTGGAATTGTCATGAGCAACTTTGCCCAGTTTACTAAGCAATAACCTTCTAGAAGGCTAGGACCTTGGCTTCTTCATAAAGAAATTCCCCATAGTGCCCAATAACAATAATATTTGGTCTAGGGCTTTTCAATTTACCGAATACTTTCACAAACACTGACTGGACCTTAACAACTTACCAAAACAGCTGTTATTGTCTTCACCTTATATGTGAGGAAATAAAGTCTCTGGGGCCTGAAGGAACTTGGCCAAGGGCACACAGCTTGCATGAAGTTGCCACTGTTGACCACTCCCTTAATCTGCCCAGGTACACATGCCAACATGAGGCAATGCCCAAAGCACGTCACAAAGGATCTAACACTGAATAGATGCTCAAGAGATGTTAGTTTTCCCCTAACTTGAGAAATTATAACTAAAAATATTTTCTCTCTACTAACCACATCCTACCCCAGTATCTTCACCAGAGACTGGACCATGTTATGCACAGACATGAGGATAGTAAATGACTGGCTAACCTGTTGCACTGAGTTTAATGCAGTGATATCTCAGAGGAAGCCTCCACAGTGGGCTGGAATGGTCAGAGGTTTCCTAGCAAACATTGGAGGGGTCTGGGAAAGCCAATCAATAAACTACCCCCTCCTTTTTGTTTTGGGCCTAAAAACAGGAACTTTTGTGGACAGAAACTGTTTTTATCGCCTTTCCTTGTGTTCAGTGCACCCACATCCTTGCTTGTCGATGAGGTTGTATAAAAAGTGTGCTAGCTCTCCCAAAATACAAATCCCACCTTTAATCCACAGCGCCAAGAGCATAACATTTTGGGGTCTTTCATCAAGAGAGCAGTGTGTGGTCTCACAAGCACAGTACAGTCTGTGTCAATATCCAAGCCCCTTTGGAGAACAAATAGTTGATTTTTTAGACCAAGTCAATAAGCAAGCTGCTTTTCGTAGGGCGAAGAGAGAGCAGGACACCATTGAAGTTAAGTAAAAGGCACTCTGTGTTTCACCCTAAATGTTTCCATAGTTCCAGATCTTACCAGGAGTTTGATAACAAGTCAAAGCAGAAACTGACATTGTTGTTCCAGACTCTTCTGGAAGAAATTCTAGATAATGAATTACCAAATGAACAGGTTTTGGTCCTCTTACCAAGAACAAACCTTATGCTAGCTAAGTGTTGTGGCAATAGCAAACTAACAACGGTGACATTAATTTTCCAGAATGATAGAAGTCCAGAATGCAGGAGAGACAATTTTCTTTGCTGGTTGCAGTCTGAAAATATGGGATGGGATTACCATCCACATTAGATGCTCATACCATGACATCATCAACAGTGACATTTTATGTTGGATATCAACCAAATATTTTTTTTTATTTTTAATTGATGCAACATTGGTTCATAAAATTATATAAGTTTCAGGTGGAAAACATTATAATTCGATGTCTGTCTACACTAGAGCATGTTCATCAACAAAACTCTAGTTTCCATCTGTCATCATAGTTTTAACCCCCTTTACCCATTTCACCCTCCCTACACTCCCCTTTCCCTCTGGTAACCACCAATCTGTGGTCTGTAACTATGAGTTTGCTTTTTTTTCTTTTTCTTTGTTTGCTTGGTTTGTTTTTATTTTTTATTCCACATGATTGAGATCATATGGTATTTGTCTTTCTCTGAATGACTTATTTCACATAGCATAATACCCTCAAGGTCCATCTGTGCTTTCCTAGATGGTGATATTTCATTTTTTTCAATGGCTGAGTAGTAAATTTTTTTTCTTTTTTTTTATTTAATTAATTTTTTTTGTTTAATTACAGTTATTTGCAGCCTCTCCCCTCCCCCCTCCCTTCCCCTCCCGTCCCACCCCCCCAACCTCCCTCCTCCCCCTTATTTCTGTCCATGTGTCCTCTACAGTGATTCCTGAAAACTCTTCTCCCCATTGTCCCCTCCCCCCTCTCCCCTGAGTAGTAAATTTTTTATTCAACACTAACTTCATCTAAAAATGACTACCTGATAGGGCCAGATTTTGTCAAATGTGGGAGACATAGCACAATATAGAAAATTCACTATAAAGACGTTCTTTTAGCCCTGGCTGGTGTGACTCAGTTGGATAGGCGTCATCCCACAAGGCAAGGGGTCACTGATTGGATTCCCTCTCAGAGCATATGCCTAGGCTGCAGGTTTGGGGAGTGTACCAGAGGCAGGCAACTGATGATCGATGTTTTTCTCTCCCATCAATGTTTCTCTCCCTTTCTTCCTCCCTTCCCTTCTCTCTTAACTAAATACATAAATATTTGTTAAAAGACGTTATTTTATTCTCCAAGCCTCCTTTATGCTCTTAAGACTGTGAGTAAGAGATTCAGGTTGAATTGTGCCCTCCCCAATACTCCCAAAACTAATCTGAAATGACAAAGCAGGAGTCCTCAGGAGTATTTACAGACCATTCTTCATGTAAAAGAACATAGAAACTCCCCCAAAGCCAAAGAAATAAAATAGTCTGAGCAGGTCCTTTTCCTGCCCTTCCTATCTCAGAAGTGTGCTGCAAAGGCTCTTGGTTATGACTGCAGGCTGCTCTTTTATCTCCATAACCAGCGTTCTTTTGCAGAGCCTGTTGCAGGTCAAGTGTCAGGCTCACTCTCCAGTATTCAATGAATTCCAAGTCAAGTCCAGGCTCGAGTCAGCTCCTCTGTTGTAAGTCTTTTGCAGTTCAATGTATGACTTGGCCCTTATGTCTTGAGGATTGGAGTCTCCTGGGCAGGGATTAGATTTCATTTTCTATGTCTACAGTGCTTTTACCAAGGTTATTAATAATATTCTATACACGGGGATCATATTGAGAGCAAGCTGAAATCCATATCGTAAAATCTGCAGCCTGAAGCTAGTCTGAGCCAAGACCCCAGGAGGAGACTGAGTCACCCTAAGCAGACAGCCACTTCTGGGAGACTTTGAGATGTGTCGCATTCAACCCTCCCTAGGACATACCATCTTCCTTTCTATATCAACCTCTCTCTTCCAGACTTCCCACTCACACCTGGAAGTGTGTTTCAATGCCCAAAGGGGTAAAAAGAAACCTGAGTAACACCTCAGGTATTACTTCTTACAAGATGTTAGGGACTCAGAGGAGTCCCTTCTTTAAAGTGCAGTTTAAAATGAATGAATGAATGATAAGACAATATTATAATAACAATATATGGTGCCAGGTGGGTACTAGACTTGTTGAGGGAATCATTTCATAAGTTATATAAATGTCTAACAATTATGTTGTACACCTGAAACTAGCATACTATTAACTGTCAACTGAAATTGAAAAATAAAAATTAAAATGTAAAGAAACATGCAAGAGCCCTGGCTGGTGTGGCTCACTGGATTGAGTGCCATCCTGTGAAAGGAAGGGTCACTAGTTTAATTCCCAGTCAGGGCAAATGCCTGGGTTGCAGGCCAGGTCCCCAGTTGGGGGTGTGTGTGTGTGAGGCAGCTGATTGATGTGTCTCTCACACATCAGTGTTTCTCTCCCTCTCTTTCTCCCTCCTTTCCCCTCTCTCTAAAAATAAGTAAATAAAATATTTTTTAAAACATGCAATAGGATTCATTAAAGTTTAGGACCCTCAGACATGCCACAACTCCCCAGCTCCAGACTCTACACATTCTCCTCACAGATACCCTGTGAAGACATTGGTGACAGATCACTGCCTTCAGTCCACACCACAGAGAACTTGCAAGGTGGGAGTGGTGAACACCAGTACACCTGTTGGAAGAGGAAATAGAAAAACAAAGGAACCAACAGAAAACAACAGAAGAAGGTGAAGGAGGAAGTGGAACCCACAATCCTCAATCCAGGATCAACCTGGAAATACAACCAATTGGTGTAGAAATTACCCACAACAAACAACTGAACAAGAGTGAGAGAGAAGCCTCAAAACCTTGCTCACACAGAAGAATCAGTTTCAACACAACCTGTCCACACCTGCACAACAGAATACAAGGCATTGTGGATGGAGTGACCTTCAGTCAACCAGCTGGAGGAAAGAACCCACCAAACAAAGACCCAACAAAAATCAAAACCCAAAGACATACAGAGAGCCAACACAAATGAAAGTACAAGACCAGCGAGCTCAGGAGATTAAGGAGACTGTACCACTGAATCTCACAGGTATTCTACCATAAAAGTTCATACCATAAACCCAGGGAGTCAGAACAGATCAATTTAAGAAAGAGAGGCTAACAAGAAGAGTCTCACAAACAACGGGAAGACAAAGAAACAATCCCCAAATGAAAGGAAAGGAGGAAGCCCCAGAAAGAATGATAAATGAAACAGAGGCAAGCCAACTATCAGACAGTGAGTTCAAAGCTTTGGTTATCAGGATGCTCAATGAGCTCACAGACAATTACCAGAAACTGCAGGGAAACTACAATGAACTCACTGCAAACTATATCAACATGAAAAAGGAAATAGAAACTAACAGCAAGGGCCAAAAGGAAATGAAGAATACAATATCTGAACTGAAGAACACAGTAGAAGGAATCAAAAGCAGGCTTGATGAAGCAGAAGACTGGATCAGCGAGCTGGAGGACAAGGTAGAAAAAAACACCCAGAAAGAGCAAGAAAAGGAAAAGAGGTTCATAAAGAATGAAGAGGGATTAAGAGAAATGCAGGACAACATGAAACATAATAATATCCATATAATAGGGATACCAGAAGGAGGAGAAGAAGAGCAGAAGATAGAAAACCTGTTTGAAAAAGTAATGATGGAAAATTTCCCTAATCTGATGAGAGAAAAAGTCAAACAAATCCAGAAAACACAGAGAATCCCAATCAAGAGGAACACAAAGAGGCCCACTTCAAGACACATCATCATTAAAATGGCAAAATTCCAAGACAAAGAGAGAATCTTAAAGGCAGCAAGGGAGAAACAGGAAGTAACATACAAGTGGGCCCCGGTAAAGTTAACAACTGACTTCTCAATGGAATCACTCCAAGCCAGAAGAGAATGGCAAGAAATATTCCAAGTAATGAGAACCAGAGGCCTGCAACCAAAGCTACTTTACCCAACAAGGCTCTCAATCAAGATAGAAGGCCAAATAAGGAGCTTCCCAGACAAAAGAAGTCTAAAAGAATACACCTTCACCAAACCAGCTCTACCAGAGATGCTAAAGGCTCTGCTTTAAGGAAAGGAAAGAGAAAAGAGAGAGAGGGGGAGAGTGAGAGAGGAACACAGGAACAAAAAAAATGGCAACAAATACGTACCTATCAATAATAACCTTAAACATAAATGGATTAAATGCTCCAATCAAAAGACATAGAATAGCTGAATGGATAAGAAAGCATGACCCACACATATGCTGCCTACAAGAAACCCACCTCAGGAAAAAAGACCTACACAGACTGAAAGTGAAGGGCTGGAAACAAGTTTTCCAAGCAAACACACAGGAAAAAAGAGCCAAGGTAGCAATACTCATATCAGATAAAATAGACTTCAAAAAAAGGGCCATAAAGACAGACCCAGAAGAACACTTTATAATACTCAAGGGAAGAATCCACCAAGAAGACATAAACATTGTAAATATATATGCAGCCAACATAGGAGCACCCAAATACATAAAGAAAATCTTGGAAGACTTCAAGAAAGATATTGACAGCAACACAATTATAGTAGGTGATTTTAATACCCCACTGTCAAAAATAGACAGATCTTAGAAACAAAATATCAACAGAGATATTGTGGCATTGAACAATGTCGTAGATGAAATGGATTTAACTGATATATATAGAGCTTTTCACCCCATAGAAACTAAATATGCATTCTTTTCAAATGCACATGGAAATTTTTCAAAGATAGACCATATGATAGGACACAAAACAAGCCTCAACAAATTCAAGAAAATTGAAATCATATCAAGTATTTTCATCAACCACAAGGGACTGAAATTGGAAACCAACCCCAAGGAAAAAATCCCAAAACACTCAAAATCATGGAAATTGAATAGCATGCTATTAAACAATGAATGGGTCAAGAATGAGATTAGGGAAGAAATCAAAAATGTTCTCAAAACAGATGAAAATGAACTCACAACAAACCAAAACATATGGGACACAGCAAAGGCAGTCCTGAGAGGGAAGGTCATAGCAATACAGGCCTACCTAAAAAAGATACGAACATTTCAAACAAACAACCTAACCCTACACCTACAAAAACTCAAGGAACAACAACAAAGACAGCCCACAGCAAGTAGAAGGAAGGAAATAATCAAGATCGGAGCAGAATTAAATGACATAGAGACTAAAAGGACAATTCTAAGGATCAATGAATCCAGGAGCTGGTTCCTTGAAAAGATAAACAAAATCGACAAACCTTTAAGCAGGCTCATCAAGAAAAAAAGAGAGAGGCCCTGGCTGGTGTAGTTCAGTGGATTGAGCACGGGCTGTGAACTAAAGGGTTGCCAGTTCAATTCCCAGTCAGGGCACATGCCTGGGTTGCAGGCCAGGTCCCCGGTGGGCCACGTGAGAGGCAACCACACATTGTTTCTTTCCCTCCCTTCCCTTCTGTCTAAAAATAAATAAATAAAATCTTTTAAAAAAAGATTAAAAAAAAGAAAAAAGAGAGAGGACTCAAATAAACTCAATCAGAAATGAAAGAGGAGAGATTACAACTGATGCCACACAAATACAAAGGATTGTAAGAAACTACTACAAAGAACTGTATGCCAAGAAATGTGAAAACCTAGGTGAAATGGACAAATTCTTAGAAAAATATAATCTTCCGAAGCTCAGTGAAGAAGAAGCAGAAAGCCTGAACTTACCAATAACAGCGGATGAAATTGAAGCAATAATCAAAAAACTCCCGACACGGCCCTGGCTGGTGTAGCTCAGTGGATTGAGCGCGGGCTGTGAAGCAAAGGGTCGCTGGTTCGATTCCCAGTCAGGGCACATGCCTGGGTTGCAAGCCAGGTCCCCAGTGGGGGCCACGTGAGAGGCAACCACACATTGATGTTTCTCTCCCTCTCTTTCTCCTTCTCTTCACTTCTGTCTAAAGATAAATAAGTAAAATCTTTAAAAAAGAGTATACATCACATAAACAAAAGCAAAGACAAAAATCACATGATCATATCAATAGATACAGAAAAAGCATTTGATAAGGTACAGCGCCCATTTATGATCAAAACACTCAGCAAAGTGGGAATAGAGGGAGCATTCCTCAACATAATAAAGGCCATATATATGAGAGACCTACAGCCAACACAATACTCAATGGACAAAAACTAAAATATTTCCCACTAAGATCAGGAACAAGACAAAGTCATCCACTATCACCACTTCTATTCAACATAGTACTGGAAGTTTTAGTCACAGCAGTCAGACAAGAAAAATAAATAAAAGGCATCCAAATTGGAAAGGAGGAAACAAAACTGTCATCGTTTGCAGATGACATGATAGCGTACATAGAAAATCCTATAAACTCCACCAAAAAACTGCTCGACCTAACAAATGAATTTGGCAAAACAGTGGGATAAAAAGTCAATATCTAGAAATCAAAGGCATTTTTGTATACCAACAATGAAACATCAGAAGCAGAAATCAAGAAAAAAATCCTATTTGATATAGCAACAACAACAACAAAAAATACCTAAGAATAAACCTAACCAAGGAGGTAAAAGACCTGTACTCAGAAAACGACACAACACTGAGGAAATTGGAAGACACAAACAAATGGAAACATAAACCATGCTCATGGATTGGAAGAATCAACATCATCAAAATGTCCATGCTACGCAAAGCAATTTATAGATTCAATGCAATTCCTATCAAAGTACCAATGGCATATTTCACAAATATAAAACAAACTTTCAAAAATTTACATGAAACCATAAATGACCCTGAATATCTTCTGCAATTTTGAGAAAGAAGAGCAAAGTAGGAGGGATCACAATACCTGATATCAAACTGTATTACAAGGCCACTGTGATCAAAACAGCCTGATACTGGCGTAAAAACAGACAAATAGACCAATGGAACAGAATAGAGAGCCCAGAAATACGCCCAAATCTCTATGGCCAATTAATTTTAGACAAAATAGAGCAGCAACATAAAATGTATTAAAAATAGCCTCTTCAACAAATTTTGTTGGGAAATCTGGATGGCTACATGCAAAAAAATGAAACTCGGTCACCAACTTACACGATACACCGAAATAAATTCAAGGTGGATAAAAGACTTAAATATAAGTCGTGACACCATAAAAGTCCTAGAGGAAAATATTGGGAGGAAAATCTCAGATATTCCATGCAGCAATATCTTCACTGATATGTTCCCTAGAGCAATGGACATAAAGGAAAGAATAAACAAATGGGACCTCATCAAAATAAAAAGCTTCTGCATGGCTAAAGAAAACAGTATTAAAATAGAAAGAGAACCAACCATATGGGAAAACATATTTGCCAATGATACCTCAGGCAAGGGTTTGATCTCCAAAATATATAAAGAACTTACACAACGCCACTCCAGGAAGACAAAAAACCCAATTAAAAAATGGGCAAAAGACTTGAACAGACACTTCTCTAAGGAGGACATACAGAGGGCCCAGAGACATATGAAAAGATGCTCAGCATCACTAGCCATCAGAGAGATGCAAATTAAAACCACAATGAGATACCACCTCACACCAGTCAGAATGGCCATCATAAACAAAGAAACAGATAAGTGTTAGAGAGGATGCATAGAGATGTGAACCATAGTGCACTGTTGGTGGGAATGCAAACTGGTGCAGCCACTATCGAATTTCCTCAGAAAACTAAAAATGGAATTGCCTTTTGATCCAGCAATTCCTCTGCTGGGATTATACCCTACAAGCCCTGAAACACCAATCCAAAAGAACCTATGCACCCCAATATTCATAGCAGCACAATTTACAATAGCCAAGTGCTGGAAGCAACCTAAGTGCACATCAGCAAATGAGAGAATCAAGAAACTATGGTACATTTACACAATGGAATTCTATGCAGCAAAGAGAAAGAAGGAGCTTATACCATTTGCAACAGCGTGGATGGAACTGGGGAGCATTATGCTAAGCAAAATAAGCCAGGTGGTGAGGGAAAAATACCATATGATCTCACCTTTAACTGGAAGATAATCAACAAAACAAAAAAGCAAGAAAAACATAACCAGAGACATTGAAATTAAGAACAATCTAACAATAGCCAGAGGGTAGGGGGGAGGGGACTATGGGGAGAAGGGTTTTCAAGAACCACTATAGAGGCCA
>PVJI01012225.1:0-52411 GCA_004026765.1 Micronycteris hirsuta | reverse complement strand
AGCTTATCCTGAGGCAGAAGCACTTGGAAGTGTTTCTAAGAGAATACTTTGTGGGGCTTTCTAGGTGGATAATCTGTTGGGGATTCAAAAGTCCATACTTCATTTAAAAGCTGTGGTGTATAAAAAGGAGGTTGTAATAAAAATCAAACCTGAAAATATTTTGTGAAAAAAATTGAAACAAACCAATGTACAAATAATGCAAGTTTCAAATGAATGAGGAAAAGGTTTTGTCCTGGAAGGAAATGCACACTAATACATAAGATATAAGCTATACAAAGTGGTGAGTAAAAATGTCAAATGGTTTTCTTGGCTAACACTGGAAAGCAGCATTAAAATGTTTCAAGTAGTTACTGAAATTGACCTTTTGTTTTCATTTTTTAATTTTTATTTATTGATTTTAGAAAGAGAGAAACATCAATTTGTTATTCCACTTATGTATGCATTCATTGGTTGATTCTTGTATGTGCCTTGACTGGGGATTGAACCTGCAACTTTGGTGTTTTGGGATGACACTCTAACCAACTGAGCTACCTGGCCAGGCATGAAATTGACCTTTTAAAAATTACACTATTACACTACTTTGTCTTTTGTATTGAAAAATATAACTTAAGGTTAGAAAAATAAATATTTGCTGTAGTCCAATAATAGGGAAACCTTGGAAACTTACTAAGTATTACACTCACCAATTAATTTATCCCCTTCCTAAGGCAACTGCAATCGCCTCCAATTCTGGAGTTTCTTGCAATAGAAATTATTCACATCTGGATGAAAAATACTCCTTTACTCAGCTAAACTTGTCTTAGAAGGAAGTAATGCTAATTTGTTCTTAAAGTATTGCTTTTCTTCTTAAGCTTAAATGGCATTGTATCTTAGCTGGCAACAAAAAGACTTGGTTAAGCAGTTCCAAGAAAATGAAGATGCGGTGTATAAGAAAGGGGCAATGAGCCCGGTTGGTGTAGCTCAGTGGATTGAGCGCGGGCTGGGAACCAGAAGGTCCCAGTTCAATTCCCAGTCGGGGCACATGCCTGGGTTGCAGGCCAGGTCCCCAGTGAGGCCCATGTGAGAGGAAACCATACATTGCTCTTTCTCCCTCCCTTCTCCTCTCTCTGAAAATAAATAAATAAAATCTTAAACAAGAAAAAAAAGAAAGGGACAATGATAGGGAAGAATGGAGGAAGTAGTTGAGAAAAACAGGAGGACGTTTTATAGCAACTTGTTTTTTCCCCCCAAATGGAAAAGCTTTACTATTTCCTAATTATGATATACAAATATTTCTCAGTGAAAAAATTCAGGCAACACAAAAATATAAAATATTCTGAAAATACTTTCAGATCTACAATCCAGAAAAAATGGTATGTCTTTTTACTTAGTAATACATAGCGTGCCTGACCTCTGCCCAGCAAATACTGTGGCCTAACCACTGGGTGCGATGGATAGGACTTGTCTATGTTCCCTGTCTTCAGATGTTTTGTTCAGAGTCCAGTAAAGGGTTTATATACATTAAATATGACATGATGTGATCAGGGAGTGCTCTGAAAGCAAAGTATAGATGGAGCACATGATAGGGGCACAACCTAAATTTGAGGGATCTTGTCAAACTTCCTGGAGCAATGAATGAGAAAGCTGACTGGGAAAAATTAGTAGTTGATAATTCCTAAATACTAGTCTCTTCCCTAGTTATACTGTCACCTCTTTAAGGGTAGATTCTTTGCTTTTCTGTTCTCAAAGGCCTGGACATAGCAATGCTTAAATTTTCTTATCCTAAAATATTAAACTTCGCCTTGGGAATATCGTGATGAATGTAACTCACGTTAGGTGCTATGGCGACATGTAAAAGTGTTGCATCCTGGTCTTGTTTAGGTGCCAAAAAAAGCAATTACTTTCATATGGGACATCTGCATAATATTTTATAGCCTTTCCATTTCCCTGTGTAAACAACCTGGTCTTTCTTTATTCTTTTCTCCTTTGCTGTTTGTCCAAGGAATAGTAAAATAGTTGCCACATACTTGTTTTTAAGTTTATGTCCCTTCGACATTTAAGAATTTATAGTGGTTTGTATTATACTTAATAATTTGCTTCTCAGTTGTATGTGCTGTATATTCCTTGATTCTAAGATTTTTTTTAAGATTTATTTATTTATTTATTTATTTTTAGAGAGAGGGTAAGGGAGGGAAACAGGGAGAGAAACAGCAATGTATGGTTGCCTCTCACATCACCCTCATGGGGACCTGGCCTGCAACCCAGGCATGTGCCCTGATTGGGATCGAACCAGGACCTTTTGGTTCCCAGCCCGCACTGAATCCACTGAGCTATACCAGCCAGGGCTTGATTCTAAGATTCTTTACGGCAAAAACACTCTGTTAACTTGTATGGGTAAAGGAACCAATGATCCTGTGTTCAAGCTTATCCATATGCCTATATGCCTCAATTGTCCACTGGAAAGTCAGCACTTGAAAAGTCAAGGATAACTTTTCTGTTGAGATTCACAAAAATGACGATGCGGCAACATTTGGGAAATAGCTGTGTTCTTCCCATGGTGGTGTTCTTACAACCCCTTCATCATACTACAAACTCTAGACAATGTATTAGAGTATAGCAATGCTTCAGAAAGGAAAAATGTCGACTTCTGATTCTTTCATATTTCATGTAAAAACAATCAGGCCCAATCCCTTAATCTTCTTGAAGAAGGTAGTGTTTTGCCTTTTTAGTAAAAACTAAAATCTTAATTGAAGAAATACCTAAAATGACAATCATTTTTTTCCACTGAGAATATTTTGGTTTAATATGAAGATAGAATAAATTGTTATACTTATTCCAGGGCTAATTCAGAAATATGTATATACCAACATACTAATGTCTGTTTCAGGTATAAATTCACCCGCCCATTTTTGTTTTAAATTTTTTAAGATTTATTTTTATTTATTTTTTTATTACTTTATTGTTCTTCAATTACAGTTGTCTGCATTTTCTCCCTTCCCCTCCTCCCCACCCTATTTTTATTTATTGATTTTAGAGAGAGGGACGGAGAGAGAAGGAGACAGACAAACATCGATTTGTTGTTCCACTTATTTATGCATTCATTGATTGATTCTTATATGTGCCCTGACCAGGAATCGAACCCACAACCTTGGCATATCAGGATGATGCTCTAACCAACTCAGCTGTATGGCCAGGTCTTTGTTATAAATTCTTATTATTTTTTTTAAATTTTTTTTTTTTTTTGAGACAGAAGGGAAGGGAGGGAGAAAGAGAGGGAGAAAAACATCAATGTGTGGTTGCCTCTCACCTGGCCTGCAACCCAGGCATGTGCCCTGACTGGGAATTGAACTGGTGACCTTTTGGTTCACAGCCCGCGCTCAGTCCACTGAGTTAGACCAGCCAGGGCTAAATTCTTATTTTGAAATAATTATAGCCCTGACGTGTGGCTCAGTGGATTGAGTGCCAGCCTGCAAACCAAAAGGTTTTGGTTCAATTCCCAGTCAGGGCACATGCCTGGACTGCAGGCCAGGTCCCCAGTTGGGGGTTTATGAGGGGCAACCACACATTGATGTTTCTCTCCCTCTCTTTTCTCCCTCCCTTCCCCTCTCTCTAAAAATAAATAAAGTTTTTAAAAAGAAAGAAATAATTATAGACTCACAAGAAGTCACACACAAAAAAATGTATGCGGAGTCCTTGTGTACTCTTCACAGTTTCCAGTTTCCCCCAGTGATAACATTTTGCATATAGTACAATGTCAAGTCCAGAAAATTGTCCTCAGTATTTATAATTCGGTTTTTTCAGATTTCACCAATTTTACAAGCATTCATTTGTGTGTGCAGAGTTCTGTGTAATTTTATCACCTGTACACTTATATAACCACAATTAAGAGAATTATTCTACCACAAAACTGCCTTTATAACCACATTTCCTTTCTTCCCTCCATTTACATTCCCTTTCTTCCCTCTCTTCCTAACACCTGAGGACCACTAATCTGTTTTCCGTTTCTGTAATTTTGTTGTTTCAAGAATGTTACATAAAAGGAATCATACAGCATATAACCTTTTAAGATTCCTTTCCCCCCACTAAACTAATTCTCTTGAGGTCCAGCCAAATTGTTGCATGTATCAATAGTTTGTTCCTTTTTATTGCCGCATAGTATTCCATGGTGTGGATGTGCCAAAGTTTAGCCACTCATTCTTTTCAAGGACATTCATGTTATCTACAGTTTTGGGCTGTTACAAATGAAGCTGCTTATATAACATGTACAGGATTTTATCTGAACATGTTTTCATTTCTCAGGGATAAGTGTCCAATGGTAAAAATGCTGGTTTGCATGGTAAGTTCATGTTTACTTTTATAAGAAACTGCCAAAATATTTTCCAGACTATCATTTTATGCTCCACTAGCAATGTGAGTGACCCAGTTTTTTTGCATCCTTGCATCAGTTGTTCTGTTTTTATTTCAGCTGTTCAGGTAGGTGTGTTGTGATAATCTCATTGTGGCCTTAACTCAAATTTCCCTAATGGCTAATGATATTGAACAATTCTTTACATGCTTATTTGCCATCTACATATCTTAAGTGAAATGTCTGTTCGTATTTGCCCATTTTCTAATTGATTTTATTTTTTACTGTTGAACTTTGAGAATTCTATATATTCTAGTCCTTTTTCGGATATGCGGTTTGCATATATTTTCTCCCCATCTGTAGCTTTCTTTTTCATGTCTTTAAACAGGGGCTTTCATCCAGCAAAAGTTTTTATTCTTTTTTTTTTTAAAGATTTTATTTATTTATTTTTAGAGAGAGGAGAAGGGAGGGAGAAAGAGAGGGAGAAACAGCAATGTATGGTTGCCTCTCACATGGCCCTCACTGGGGACCTGGCAGGCAACCCAGGCATGTGCCCTGAATGGGAATTGAACTGGGACCCTTTGGTTCCCAGCCCACGCTCAATCCACTGAGCTACACGAGTCAGGGCAAAAAGTTTCTACTCTTAGCCCAGCTGGTGTAGCTCAGTGGATTGAGCGCGGGCTGGGAACCAGAGGGTCCCGATTCGATTCCCAGTTGGGGCATATGCCTGGGTTGCGGGCCAGGTCCCCAATGAGGACCATGTGGGAGGCAACCATACATTGCTTTTTCTCCCTCCCTTCTCCTCTCTCTGAAAATAAATAAATAAAATCTTAAAAAAAAAAAAGAAAGTTTTTACTCTTGATGAGGTCCAGTTCATCACTTTTTCCTTTTATGGGTCAAGCACTTTGTGTCAAGTGTGAAAACTCTTTGTCTATCCATGGGTCCTGAAGATTTCCTCATTTTTTTTGAAATGCTTTATAGGTTTTAGTTTTTGTTTTTTTACATTTCAGTTCATGTTCACCTACGTTTGTCCAAATTGCTGCAGCACTACTTCTTTAAAAGGCTGTCTTTTCCCTTATTGAATTGCTTTCACCCCTTTGTCAAAAATCAGTTGGACTTGTTTTGGTGTATTTCTAGAATTTGTTCCATTGACCTATGTGTCTTTTCCTCCACGAGCATCACACAGCGTTGATTATTGTAGCCTAATAGTAAGCCTTCACTTAGGTAGTCTTTATTCTTTTCCAAAATTGCCTTAGCTGTTCTTAGTCTTTTTTTTAAATTATCTTATTGTTGTTGAAGTACAGTTGTCTGCATTTACCCCGTTCTTAGTCCTTTGTCTTTCCATGTAAATGTTTTAGAATGTCTATAAAAACAAACCTTCCTGGATTTTGATAGGAATATGTTAAATTTAGATGATTTTGATAGGAATGTTAAATTTAGATGATTTTGATAGGAATATGTTAAATTTAGATTAATTTTGGAAGAATTGAACTTTTTACTATGTTGAGACTTCCAGTCCATGAACATGGCATTTTTGTCCACTTATTTAGGTCTTTGATAATTTTCAGCATATAGATCCTGTACATACTTTTTAAGATTTTATTTATTTATTTTTAGAGAGAGGCGAACGGAGGGGGAAAGAGAGGGAGAGAAACATCAATGTGTGGTTGCCTTTTGTGTATCCCCAACTGGGGACCTGGCCTGCAACCCAGGCATGTGCCCTGACTGGGAATCTAACCGGTGACCCTTCGGTTCACAGGCCGTCACTCAGTTCACTGAGCTACACCAGCCAGGGCCCTGTACATATTTTGTTAGACTTACATCAACATATGCCATTTTCTTTGTAAATGGTATTGTTTTTCATTTCCAATTTGTTTTTTAGTGTCAAGCAAGAATCCAGCAAAATACAATTCCAAAATGTATCTCTTGCAGCTGTGGCGTATCTTTAAGCTTTTTCCTACATATGGTATTATTGGGTTGGCCGAAAAGTTTGTTCTTTCCCCCCTTAAGATGGCTCTAGTAGCGTTTAGTTGTCTTCAACTTCATTTGAAACAATTTTGTTAGATTGTGACAGCTGTCATGTCAGCCTGCATTAAAAAAGACTTATCAAAACTGGTGAATTTTTGTGTGGCCATTTTAATATTGAGGATGGAAGAAAATATGGAACATTTCCAGTATATTATGCTTTATTATTTCAAGAAAGGTAAAAATGCAACTGAAACACAAAAAAGATTTGTGCAGTGTATGGAGAAGGTACTGTGACTGATCGAAATGTGTCAAAAGTGGTTTCTGAAGTTTTGTGCTGGAGATTCCTTGCTGGACCATGCCGCAAGGTTAGGTAGACCACTTGAAGTTGATAGCGATCAAATCGAGACATTGAGAAGAATCATTGTTATACCATGTGGGCAATAGCCAACATGATCAAAATATCTAAGTCAATGAAGTTACTGGTGAAAATGAAAAATGTGTCTTTTATGGAAAAAACCATACAGACTTTTTGACCAACCCAATACTAGTTCTTTCAGATTTGAAATAAGGATAGAATGAATAGAATAATTAGTCCATTTTTCCACTTGATATCAGATGTAGAAATAATCCCTTTTAATAACATCTGATCATTATTAATGCCACTCGAAAACTTCCAGGGTGGGGAAGTAGTCTCTCTCTATATAAAGGAGCTCCTTTTAGTGTTAGTTAACTGATTGTCATTGTTCATTTTGCTGTTGACTCACGGTAATTTAAAACCTCAATTTTTTTTGTTTATTTTTAGAGAGTGGGGGAATGGAGGGAGGGAGAGAAACATCAATGCCTGGTTGCCTCTCACACGCCCCCTACTGGGGACCTGGCCCAAAACCCAGGCATGTACCCTGACTAGGAATCAAACTGGCGACCCTTTGATTCACAAGCCAACACTCAATCCACTGAGCCACACCAGCCTTGGCAAAAAAAACCCTCCAAATTTTTATCCTGCCCTGCATTTTCTTGCCTTTCTTATTCAGATTCAAGGACAGAGTCCATCATCTCAAAGTCCTCACTTTCATATAGCATCTTAGGTATGGATTCTTTACCCTGTGCCCTTCCCCCAGACATATATACAATAAATGTAATGTGACTCTAGTTAACGACACAAGCCTTCCAGAGCCCAGACACCTGAAAGTGATGAGTGAAACAGAAAGGTGCTTTAGCTTGTAGTGTTAAGAGTGACTTGTCTAGATTGTGTGAAAGAAATGGACTGTATGATATGCTATTTTAACTGAGTTTTAAGATCTTTCTTAAAATATTTCTACAAATGAAGAAACAGACTCAAATGAGTCTTGAATTCCCAAGATCACCCAGTTAACAAATAGTGCAAGGATAATGGATACCCAAACCCCAAATTGTGTTGTTAATTTAAGATTCTGGAGCCATATTCCAGACCTAAACAAACAATTTCTGGGATGGGGTAGAGGAGTGGAGCAAGCTCCTTGGGTGATTATTTAGCATTCCTAACTTTCAGAACTGATGATATTTGCCTCTGCAAGTATTTTGAGCACCTTTCAGTTACAATGCATGTTTGGACAACAGATGAATACACATGTAAGGAGAATGCTAATGAAAGGTAGGAGGCAAAAGTGAACTATGGCTTTTTAGGAGGCTGATGCCTTATCCATTAGGCCACTGGGGCTTCTGAAGTATGGCTTTTTACACGGAAGGGAGAGCACACTTGGCTAAGAGGAGATCAATGAAGACTTGAAGGATTAGACAGCACTTACAATGACTGGTAGATAAGTTAGACTTTTTTACTTTTAATTTTTATTATATATACTTAGTGCAGTATTCACTTATCAATTAATATGGCTGTTCACAACTAAAAAAAGCAATTTGAACAACTCTGCATTATTACACTTCAGATGAAAAATCATTACATGCTGAATCAATTTCTTTTAAAATTTCATTTGGGGAGGCATACAATTGTAGGTACTCAATCTTTGTCAATTTTAAGACATAATAACAATGCTTAAGAAAGTTAAACATAATATGAAATTACACTGGAATTTGTGACTTATTTCAATGCTATTTCTACCACTTATTTACCCTCTATGTCAATATTCACATGTAACAACAGCACACTATTTATAAATGATCTAAATGCAAACCAGAGTGGAATGCTAGGCCTTAGTTAAATATTGTAGTATTTTATCAGCTTAACAATAACCCACAACCTTTGGATCAACTAATTATAGTATTTTAAAAGTTTAATTAAAAGCCAATGATAAAAAGCTGTTAATTTATTAATAGGTTACTCAGTTTTAACAAAGTTTTAATTTTGAAATTGAATACTGACATTAAAAAAAACACAAAGCAAATAATACATCCTTAGAAATATTGAAGAACTTAGTCCTTGCTTACAAATTTTGTTTTTGGTTAATACAGGTAACGTGCTTCTTAAATCTCTCCACTTTGTGTCTATAAAAATAAAATCATCCTCAGTATCTCTAAATTCTATCTTTTCCAAATAAGACTATTGTTACATGGTAAAAAGTTACTGAATCAGAGGTTTAATTTAACGTCAGTGTCAAAATATGTGCAGAAGATTTAACAAATTCATTGTTAGGTAAGGAATCAGAGTACAGTACAGTAACTAGTCAAAAGAGGTAGAATTCTTAATCACAGTTTTACAAAAAGATGCAGTAGTTTATACTGTACTGTCTTATTAGTTATAGTACTCTAAGTTTGCTTCCCATTATGAGGTTAACAGCAGGGTGTATGGGAGGACTCTTCAGAGGCAATGACCTAATTGGCCTTTGTTTTGCAAGTGTTACAGGGACGATTCCTGGACACTTAGAGCACTTATCGACGAAGGTAATTGATCATATATGGCATTTATCTCATTTTTTAAAAGCTTCAGAGTAGGGAAATCTAAGTTTCTGTTCTCTCAAAAGCACAGAGGAAAAGAAATCTCTTTTTGCACCACTCTGATTGTAAATCACAAATGAAACCATTCTCTCAGGATATTATTGCTTAAGAGTTCCAGCAGTACTAACCTACAGAGTGGTTCTGTACTTGAATTTAAAAGTTGATTGTTTCTAATCATATTTGTCATAAATATTACAAGTAGGTATACCCTAAAAATTCGATTCAATTCATGATGCAGCCGAATTACTGGTATCTGAGTAATACTCCACAGACTGCAGTAAGCTAGGATGGCACAGACTTTATTTACATAGTTACTAGCACATGTAGTATTCAAACTTAGGATTCGGTGGGTTTCCAATCTTACTTTTGAATGTCAATAAAATGATCAGAGAAGTCATTTTGTGAAAGTTATAATAAAAATTGTAATTAATATGTATACCCAGTGCTAAACTACAGTTGGCCTTATATTTCATAAAATATTCCTGAATATAGTACTTAGATAATTGAAACAGAATAAAACAGTTGTAAAAAATATAAAAACTCACAGCCAGGTAATGTTTCTTCTAGTTAACTGGAAATTATGATTTGTATTAGGATTGGATCATTATGTGAGCCAATCAGATTACAGATACTTACCTAAATCCCTTTCTAAACTGATTTTATTAGTTCTTTTTTACTGATTTTAAGAACTCAGAAAAGGAGATATTTATTTATGTTAGGCCCAGATTCTTTTAGCAATATTTACTTCACAACTGCTGGTAATAATGTATCCAACTCAATAATCATGTTAAAATTTGTATTAACACTCTTGACAAAACATAAAAACAAAATTATTTCCCTCATATTTAATTTTAAATTTCCATACCTTAGACCAGAATGTCAAACTCATTTTTACCGGGGGCCACAGCAGCCTCATGGTTGCTTTCAAAGGGCCGAATGTAATTTTAGGACTGTATAAATATAACTACTCCTTAACTGTTAAGGAGTTGAAATTACATTCGGCCCTTTGAAGGCAACCTCAAGGCTGATGTGGCCCCCAGTGAAAATGAGTTTGACACCCCTGCCCTAGACAGAATGAATGTATCCTTAAGGAGACTGAGCAACTTTTAGCTATTTTACTTCAAAGAGATAATTTGTCCTAATTTTAGTAAGTATGACTTAGCATTTTTAAGAATTATCACAATATCAGCTTTTGGGAATGTAAGACAAGTATATAAAACTAAAACTTTTAGTTAGTATTTTAAATTGAAACATAGTTGGTTATAAAAGTCTCACAAATCTGTTTTTCACAGCTATGCTTCTACTTACATTACAGATGCATATGTAAAAACAGAAAAGCAGAAAAGTCGAGAAAAGTCTTCTAAAGATATATTCCAATCCATGATTAAGTAATTCTCAGATGATTTATAACTTAATATATTGAAAACTTCTACAATTAATTTGTAATTGCCACATTTACAAAGAAACTTCTAGGTAAGAGAATCTTTTAAAAAACACTGTTTGGTGTTGCATTTAAGCCCAAAGTTCATTTAATTAAATCACCCACGACACATCTGTAAAAATTTGTTTAAACTTAGGAAAATGCAATTATTAATATGGCTTAATTCAATTATACCTATATTCTATAAAATTTTGCTATATACTTAGGTATTACTGGAGCAATACGATTACTTGCACAGAAAAAAGCGAAGACTTTCACATTAAAGTTATAATTGTTTCACGCTTACGGTAGTAACTGAAAATATTTTGGAAAATATTATTAATGGTCTTGACTGTAACAGTTTATTGCATTTTTTGTCTCTTTTTCAATATTAAATACTCTGATTTGGAGTTTTAAGTTCTGCTTTTCCTCTTATCTTCAAATAGACTCTTCAGCATATAAACTTGAATGGCTGACACCACCACCATAACCGCTAAATTAACCATAGACCAGAAATTGACTCTATCAAAGTTGCTTTCTTGTATATTTCGATCACGAGCTTCAAATGCTCTAAGCAGAGTTTGGATATGACCACTTTTGCTTAGTCTGGACTTGATACTGTTGATGGATTCCTGGAGATAAAAGGAAAACAATATTACTATAAAAGAATAATCAGTAATTTTATTTAATCTTAAAATGTGCTTCACAGCACCTAGATATTCATAATAGTTTTATATCTAAATACAATTTTTTTTAAAGATTTTATTTATTTATTTCTTAGAGAGAGGGGAAGGGAAGGAGAAAGAGAAGGAGAGAAATATTAATGTGTGGTTGCCCCTCATATGTGCCCAACTGGGGACCTGGCCTGCAACTCAGGCATGTGCCCTAACTGGGAATTGAACCCGCAACCCTTTGGTTTGCAGGCCTGTGCTCAATTCACTAAGCTACATTAGTCAGGGATAAATACAATGTTAATTAAGGGACAGATGCTACTTAGACTACCTGAAGATCTTCTTCTGTAAGTTTATATAATAGTTCTGATACTTTGTTATTATTTATAAAATTATTTAACAAAGGAGCAAACCTACTGTGAATTGAAAATAAATAATATGAAAATATATTCAAATGGCATAATGCCAGGAATTTTATATACATTCTTTCTTTCCTAGCCCTCACAACCATAAGGAAGTTTTGAAAAATTGAACTGATTAAGATTTTAGGTATTTACTTCTATATAATGCATTGTAGGTTAATATTTTTCCCTTTAATGTTAGTCTGGTCCAAATTAGTATTTAGCAAAACACCTAATGTTTTTATCTCATAAAGCAGTGAAATTAGAAAATACTTCAATTTTATATGTGCATTCTATACATATAAAAGTGTAACGTATTTTTAATAAAAACATATCCCAGCCCTGGCTGGAGTGGCTCGGTGGATTGAGTGCCAGTCAGCAAACTGAAGGGTCACTAGTTTGATTCCCAGTCAGGGCATATGCCTGGGTTGCAGGCCAGGCCCCCAGTGGGGGGCGCATGAGAGGCAACCACACATCAATGTTTCTCTCCCTCTTTCTCCCTCCATATCCCTCTCTAAATAAATAAATAAATAAATAAAATAAAATCTTAAAAAATAAATAAAAACATATTCCAACATCACATTCATTAAACTTACCAAGATGCATTCTAAGTTACATATCTTCTAAAACAGCTATTTTATAGTAGGGACTTGGTCAGAAACCATTTGAAAACTAACTATAGACTATATGAATATAAGGTAAAATTAAGTTGAGATTTGAAATGATGTCAAAAATAAGAAAATACAAGAAACGGATTTTTCTGGAGAATCACTTGGCTTAAAAATCCTCATTTAAGCCCTGGCTGGTGTAGCTCAGTGGATTGAGCGTGGGCTGGGAACCAAAGGGTCCCTGTTCGATTCCCAGTCAGGGCACATGCCTGGGTTGCAGGCCAGGTCCCCAGTGAGGGACATATGAGGAGCAACCATACATTGCTGTTTTTCTCCCTCTCTGTCTCCCTCCCTTCCCCTCTCTCTAAAAATAATAAATAAATAAAAATCTTAAAAAAAAATCCTCATTTAAGCAAAAAATATACTCAATTTCAGATTGATGTGTTAATTTTACAAAACCACAAAATGTAATATTTATCATATGGTCGTATTTGTAAAGGAATACAAATATTTTCCAGAAAAATAAGGGGTTCAGCTCCTCAAAGAGAATGCATAATTCTTTTTAATAGCATAATGATGATAGTCATACATAAAATTATTTGTTCCAGTTTGCTGTTGTGATACAAAATTTGGGGGGAGTGAATGGAAAAAGCTCCTGAAAGATATTTTAATTTTCTTAAAAATGGATTTGTATTGCCCTCGCTGGTATAGCTCAGTGGATTGAGCGCGGGCTGGGAACCAGATGGTCCCGGTTCGATTCCCAGTCAGGGCACATGCCTGGGTTGCAGGCCAGGTCCCCGTGAGGGCCATGTGAGAGGCTACCATACATTGCTGTTTCTCTCCCTCTCTGTCTCCCTCCCTTCTCCTCTAAAAAATAAATAAATAAATAAATAAATTACACTGCTAGCATTTCAAAAAAAAAAAAAGGATTTGTAAGTATTTTAAGCCATATTTAAACCTGAACTTTCCAGTCATTTTGTTTACATGAATAAAGTCAATCTCTTGAGAGTGTAGTGAAGCACTAATAAGATTTATAATTACTTGTATCTTGTTCTTGTTGGCAAAATAAAATTTAAATGGAATAATATAGATATATGATTGAGATTTTTAAAATGGGTGTGAAGAGCCCTGGCTGGTGTGGCTCGGTGGGTTGAGTGCTGGCCTGCAAACTGGTTGCCAGTTTGATTCCCGGTCAGGGCACATGCCTGGGGTGCAGGCCAGGTCCTTGGCTGCGGGTATGCAGGAGGCAACCGATCAATGTTTCTCTCTCACACATAGATGTTTCTCTCCCTGTCTTTCTCTCTCCCTTCCCCCCTCTCTAAAAATAAATAAATAAAAATGGGTGTGAAGAAGACTGGATTATAGTGAAAGTATAGATATATCATTTCCATTTTAATTTTAAGCCAGTTCCTTATCTAAAAAATGGAATGGAAGGGGAAAGGAAGGAGAGTGGTACTAGACTAATAATAAAGAAGTCACCTTCTAGCTCTAAAATTCGGCTAAGTTTAATGCACATATGAAATCAGGGTGAGCTCAAAAACTGTCACGGTAGAAATTCATGCCAGTCAAACTCAGTACTTTCAGTTTGTGTTCACAGTAACATCAGTGGGAAAGGGAAGAACACTGACATTTGTGGGGTGCCAGACACTGTTTAAAGCACTTACACACGTGGCATATCACATTTCATCCTCACATCCCTTGAGGTGTTGTCCCACTTTGCAGGCTGGAAACCAAGGTTCAGGGAGCTCAGTCATCAAGGAATTATGCATATAATAGGACCATTTAATATTCCAACTTAAGCTAACTGATGTCTCTTTTGCTGTAATTTGTTCCTTTCCTAAGAAACTTGAAATGACCAAATATCACATTATAAAAAGAAAGTTCAGGTGATAAGAATATAGAGGTTATACCACTTCAAACTTGCAATAATCATGTCATTTCTCCCACAGGAATTTCTATGATAGAGTTATACATGCTGTTTACATATATCACTGAGTAAATTCCTTTTTTAAAAACATATGTTACTTAATTATTTTTAGAGGCAGGTGAAGGGAAGGAAACAGGGAGAGAAACACTGATGTTAGAGAGAAACATCGATCCGTTGTCTCTCATACGTGCCCCAGCCCCAGGAACAGAACCCGCAACCCAGGTACCCGACTGAGGATGGAACTGGTGACCTTTTGCTGTGGGGGGCACCGCCCAATTGAGCCACACTGGTCAGGGCTCACTGAATAAGTTCTAGCCTTTGATTACGTCCAGCTGTGGCTGAAGGGTTATAACCTTTCCCTATATTGTTGGCAGTACTATTACTAAATGCAAATAGGTTCTTATACATGTACATTTCATATGCATGTTTATAATAAACAAAGCAAAAAGCAATTCAAGCAGAGAAGCCATATCCGAAGTTTCTACTCCTGAGTGTAATGCTAGTTTCTGATAACTGCTAGCTTTGGTTTGAGTAATGAAAACAGTGTTTCCAAATCAAATAATATGAAATCTCATGTTATAAAAACTACGTGGAAAAAATGCCTGTACATCTTAAGTTTTTACAAATTACTCAAGATTATTCTATGTGCAAGTATACTATAGATCATTACATTCTTCTATTAGTGAACATTCTAAGGGAGTTTTGTAGTTAAGAGCCTGTATTCAATTCTAGTTCTCCCTTTCTCTGGGTATATGACAGAAACATTACCTAATCTCCCAAAGATAACAATATCCTCAATGGAAAGATGGAGATAATCCTGATAGAGTTAAGTAAGGATTACATGAGATAATGCAATTGAAATACTTAGCTCGGTGCCTGTCACATAGTAAGGCCTCTGGATGTTAATAATTTTTATTCTATTAAAAGACCATACTGACCAGGATATCTTCCAGTTTCATATCCAACATATCTGTGCCAGTAATATATTTCTTCCAGTCCTCTTGTTCTTGCTCCTGTTCTCCCATATTATCCAGGATTAATTCAAAGAAAATCACCTTTTCGGAAATGGTGCTGAATGTATTATCAAAGCAGAACATGTAGTCACCAACTTCAGTCTCTACCCTGCATTTAAAACAGTACATCTTCAGTTACTTGTACTTATATTTTGGATAAAAAAAAAACTACTACATATAGAAGCAGTAATGGTTTATAATAATTGGGCAGCTTACTGATAGACTTCCTTAGTATTTAAAGATAATTTACAATTTCTTGGGAAAGAAGCAACCAGGAAATATACAGGTGTGGGCAAAAATAGGGTTACAGTTATAATACAAAATATAAAATAAAAAATAATACAATAATAAACTGTTTCATGTACTCACAGCTGTAAATCTACCTTTGCCCTCCCTTGTATATTTAGGTACTTGAAATCTACATGTGCTTGGCATTATGGTAAATGATCTTGACCTAATTTTTGGAAAAGAATAGAATTAAAAACCTAGATACATGATGCCTCACAATGAATTTCAAGATTTATATATTATAAAAAGTAATTTATCCTGAGTTAAATTCATATAGAAATATGACTAGAAACCTCCCCTTCAAATGAGATTAATCTGTAAAGTGAGTTTTGTTTTGTTTTCAAAAGCAGTGATGTATTTAAATGCCTTCTTTCACGCCTCCTACCAATGAAGTGCATCTTTGGAATATAGTTAGGGTAATAGTAATTCAGTTGTCTAGAAAAATGCATTTACATGTAACTCCTCATTACAGGCAGTGCTAGACAAATAGATATTATTTAAATTCTTTAAGGCTGTATTTGGAGAAATTTTTACTAACCCTGACTTCTAGAAGGCCAGTATTTGTTTTAAAAATGTAACTTAGGAAAAAAAGATTTCAGTGTCATAAATGAGATTTTAGTTGCCTTTAAAAAGTTAATATAGCTAAAGATACAATTTTTGTTATAATCTAATTTTGACAAAGTAGATTTGTAAATTTGGTATAGTGATTAAGATTGCGTTGGACTGACTGCGTTTTAAACCCAGGCTTCAGTGATCACTCGCTGTGGAACCTTCCATCAGTTTCCCTAACAGCTCTAGGCCTCGCTTTCCTCACTGGTAAAATGATGATGATATCATGTACCTCAAAGGATTGTGAAGAATAAAACATACAAATCCATGTACAGTGCTTAGAACAGTGTCCTGGCACATCAAAGGAACTCAGTAAATGTGAACTCCTATAAACTCATTTTTATCTCCTAATATTTTAATGAGAGGTAATTCTATGCACTAAAGCAGTAAAATACTTTTTCCCCCTAAGAGTCAATATTTATCACTAAAGGAAAACAGAAAATTGGAGAGCAGCAAAAACTAACAAATTCTATACATTTTTTATATTCTGAAATTTAAAGATGAACTATATTTTTAGTTCTTGTTCATGTATCTATCAAAGAGAAAGTACACTGTATTTTGCTGTGTATAATGCATACTTTTTTGCCCAAATTTTTGAGGGAAAAATAAGGATGTGCATTATCCATGGGTAGTACTAATTCCATATCTATATAAATGTTTTCCTTTTGTTTATGCTTCTGGGTTAAAAGTCTAACTCTAGAAAGCAGTAATGATATCCATATGCAAAATAATACCCTAGAATATGATAATCGGTTTTGCTCCAAAATATAAGTAAATAAATAATTGAATTAAAAATTAGCATGAAATATTTTTTTCCTGAAAGTTTTGGCCAAAAACATGAGTGTGCATTATACACAGCAAAATACGGTAGTTAATCCCAAGTATATCAATCTAAACTGACTTTTTAAATTACTACTTCTCACCCTGGCTGGTGTGACTCAGTGGATTGAGCAATGGCCTGTGAACTGAAAGGTTGCTGGTTCAATTCCTAGTCAGGGCACATGCCTAGGTTGTGGGCATGCGAGAAGTAACTGATCCATGTACATGAACGCATTTCTTACAAATTGCCGTTTCACTCCCTCTCTTTCTCCCTTCCTTACCCCCTTCCTAAAAGTAAATAAATAAAATATTTTTACAAAGTAAGTAAATGACAATTTCTCTATTTTATATATTAATCATTTATGCAAATATTTTTTCTGAGCTCTACATAGCTAAAATGCCTTTTTGCAAAGCACTCTGAAATTAATACCTTAAGTTATGATGGAGATATTTTTCCCCTCATTCATTCATACATGCATTCAGTTTTTACTATCAATTACATGCCAGGTACTTTCATTACCAAAGACCAATAATTATAATAATAGCTAGTACTTACATAGTGCTATGTGCCAGGGATGTTCTAAGCATCATATGGTAGAAAGTAAGAATTTTGGTCCATCCTGCCTCCTCTTAATAAATGTATATCCCTGCAGACTTATTTAACTTCTCTGAGCTTCCTTGTCTGTAAAGATTCCTTGTCTGTAAAATGGGAATTAGGGAATCAAAGAATCTTTCTCACAGTGGATTGGAATAATTAATTTAGAAGCATATAAAATGCAAAGCCATAGGAAAAAATTCCACTTAAAATATGTCACAAAATTTTCTCTTTTCGTACAATGTCTAGCATTAAATAAGTAGCTGTTACAATATTTATTGTTATAACCTCACAACTGAGAGAAGAGCACAGTTCTGAGGATGCCATAACTGAATAAGATAAGAGATAATTCTGCTTTTCTTGACAGGCAAATTGGCCATATCTGAGGAATTGTTTTGGTTTCTCTGTTACTACACTTTAAGAGGAGCTTAGAGCAGCTTCTGAGAAAGGTAAAAGAATTTATAGTCTTGTCATATAAAAAAATGGTGGAGGGAATGAAGAATGATTCACTTGTTACAAAGATAACTTGAAGGGAACATGGTATTTATCTTCAAATATTTGAAGAGTTATTCCATGAAAAAAGGAAGGAAAGCCATACTAATGGGCAGAAACTTCAGGAAGATACATTAAAAAAAATGCAAAGCCTAGTTTATTGCAAATACTAGATACTTTGTATTCATTCTTCTTCCTATAAACTCAAAGAGTTTTGTTTTAACAAGAATACTGAGTAACAAAAGTGCTGAAGTAAAATACTAGAAAGGAACACTGAAACATCACTGACAGATTAAAAAAAAGGGGAAATGAGATGTAAGAAGAGAATATATGACATGTTGTCAAATTTAAACTGAAGTGTTACAACAAGTATTTTCTTTTTATATGGTTTTCTACGGCCAGATTTTTAACTTTGGGTCTTGTAATGGTCTAAAAAAAGTGAGGTCTGAGTAAAAAAACAATTTTTACATATACACACATAAACGTATTTTACTGTTGTTTTAAGGAAGAAAAGAAAGGGCAAAGATGATAGCAAGCAGCTCAAGAAACTTTAGGATACACACCTGGAACAGTAACTTACAGTTAGAACAGAAAGCCTGTACTAGCCAGAAAGGCAGGTTAAAATTGCCAAAATAGATTGAATGCAATACCTAGGGAATGCTCATCTATTTAACCAAAGCAAGGAAAAAATTTAGTCAGGATCAACAAAAAAATGCCTAAACAAAAAGAGATCAATGGAAAATACTGTAGTTTTTAAGACAGATAACTATCAAGGACTGTTTAAAATGTTCATATAGAATTGATATTTAGTATCAAATGCGCTAAATTTCCCTGCCCTGCAGAGAGCGCACTAGTATTATTTAGCCTAGGGAATCAACTAAGAGATTACTTACGTGTGAACTCCATCTGATTTTCTTTGCTCAAAAACTAAGGTTCTTCCTTCTGGAGAAGCAAGATGAAAATCGATATCTAATCCTGCTCCATCTAAAACCTGTAGAATAGTTCAGAAGAGAAGAACATATATTACAAATTCTGAAAATAAATTATATAAAGTAGATAATGAAAAAAATTTCTTTATAAACCTAGAGGGGAAAGAAAGCCAATGGATTCATTAGGGCTAGGAGCAGAAAGATCATCTAGTTCAATTCCACTAATTTTTGGAACTAGTCCCTTTCTTACCAGTTCTGTTGGCTATCATGGAAATTTAGACCTTATAGGTATTACTGAGATAGTCTTCCTAAAAGCAGTGCCTTCACTGAGAATCCTGTAGAGTAAAAAGAGACAGAAGGGGGAGTTCAAATCTGGGACCTTCTACTTAGGCAATTTAGGGTATGCTATGTAACTTTTCTGAGTTTGTTTTCTCTTCAATAAAATAAGAATAAGAATTAGCTACATCTTAGCCTAGAACTCAAGAACTCCATGATCTGATTCCAACTGACTTTTTCAACAGATTCATCTATTGTTCCCAACATGAACCATATATTCAAGGCAGGCTGTTTACTTACTGGCCAATGAACACTATCCGTTCCTTTACAATCATCAAATTGACCTCCTGCTGCTGCTGCTGAAAAGATAGCCGCTCATAATTACAGTTTATGCCACACATGGTTGGTTATTTATTTATTTACTTATTTATTTAAAATCCTCACCTGAGGATATGGCCCTGGCTGGTGTAGCTCAGTGGATTGAGTGCGGGCTGGGAACCAAAGGCTCCTGGTTCGATGCCCAGTCAGGGCACATGCCTGGGTTGCAGGCTGGGTCCCCAGTGAGGGCCATGTGAGAGGCAACCATACATTGCTGTTTCTCTCCCTCTCTTTTCTCCCTCCCTTCCCCTTTCTCTAAAAATAAATAAAAATAAAATCTTTAAAATCCTCACCTGAGGATATGTTTATTGATTTGAGAGAGAGAGAAACATCGATCAGTTTCCTCCTATACATGCTCTGACTGGGGATCAATCCCCAGGTATGCGCCCTGAGGATCAAACCAGCAACTGAACTGTTTTGGTCTATGGGATCATGCTCCAACCAACTGAGACAACCAGCCAGGGCCATACATTATCTTTTAAGCGCTTTATGTGGATTAGTTTATTCCTCGCAACTCTAAAAGGTAGGTCCTATTATTCTCATTTTAATAAAAAATTAAAAACTGAGGTTCAAAGAAGTTATTTTCCTGAGGTGATACAGCAAATAAGTGCCACGGCCAAAATATGAACTCAGCAATCTCTCTCCAATGGCTACTCTTTTTCTTATGCAACACTCCATTTTATTTTTCTCGGTGCCTTTAAAGGGATGATATAAAAGATTACCTACTCCTGTTCTCTACTTACTGATCAAAAGAACCTGTTTCAAATGGCTAGTTAAATATATACAATTCTTTCTCCTCTTTGAATCCCAATGAAATAAAGAAAACATAATACAAATAATCCATAAGAATCCTGGAAATCTCAAAAGCCTGTTAACAGACTTGAAGAGGAAGGAATTTCTGGAAGATAACTGCACTGAGCAAAGGTTATATCTAGCTACCGGTATCTATCAATCTCAAAACTCTTGATTAAATGTACATTACAAACAAATGTAATGTTAGCAGAATGAACACGGATGGAGACTAAAAATCAGAGAACTAGAGGGAGCCAAGGAATTCTCAGAACAAGATGAAAAGTATAAATGAAAAAGTATGAGGGAAATAGTAAGACCCTTCATGAAGGATAGAGCTAAAGATCTGAAATTATCTAATGAGCAGCTCAAAAGGAGAGAAACGAGAAATGAAGGGAGGAAATTATCAAATAAGAGAATAAAAATTCCTGTTTCAAAAAAAATTTCATTAGACTGAAGCAGAATAAATAAAAGCTCTAAAAATCCTACCAATTTTCCAAGAGGATTTTAAAAGAGCAAACTAGAAACTTCCAAGACTAGTAGTAGAGAACTGCCAAAAAAAAACCCCAAACACAGACCCCACCCAAAATAAACAGAAACAAACAAACAAGAATTGGGACTGGTGACAGAATTCTTACATATAAGATGGGAAAAAAACCCACAATGGAGCCATGTCTTCAATGTTCCCAAGTAAAAAAATTATACTGTTTACTGAAGTGAAAGCAAAAAGTAAAGCCATTTTCATATTATCCAAGGACTCAAAACATTCTAAGAGAATTACTCAAAGCTATCCTCCAAAAAAAGGTATCCATTAAATCAGAAAATGAACTATAACAAAACTAAGCAGATTTCAATAAAACTAAGTTTAAAAGATATTTTTGGTAGCAGTTATCAGGCTTAATGAAATTGTTAAAAATGGTCCTTAAGGGCCAGTGACACTTTCCCCTGTCTGTATACTATAGTAATATTGTTTCAATCCCTCAAAAGTAGTCTCCTGTCTTACTCCTCAGCGCCTTGTCTTTTTACCCTTCACCTTGTTCTACTCAGTCCCTTATGCCTAGTAAGCCTGATTCTTCTATAGATTTGAATTCTACTTCCTCTGGGATGTTTTTTCTCAATTCCCAGATGAAATCAAGTCCTCCCTTTAAATACTCTCACAGCTGTGTGCATTTCCCTTCATAGCACGTGTTGGAGTTGTAATTTCCCATTTGTTTGTGTAATAATTAACGTCTGTCCCCATACAAGACCGTGTGAGAGTATGAGCTATTCATAACACCTAGCAGAGTGCTTATACAGACTAAGCACTCAATAAAGATTTAAATTTTTAAATGATCTATTTTATTCATAAAATATATGTATTGACATTTAAAATTTTTGAAAATATAATGTAGGGCTCCATCAATTATCCTGAAAGTATCCTCCTAACCGTGTAAAGTAAGAAATGGTTAAAATTTTCAGTTTGTCCAATGGCAATGTCTGGAACCCGGGTTCCCTGAAATTTTAAAAATTAAGACAAAACCCAGTAGCTTATAGTTAATGCAAAGTTAATCACAGAGTAAGAAAATGCCGACAAAGGGCCAAAGATGATCTCTACCCTACACATTCCTCCAACATTGTCTAGGATTACAGATGTTAAATGATTCTACTTTTCTTCTCAATTAAAACAAATTGTTTAGGGAGAATGAATGCTTTGGGGGAACAGCCCCTTTAAGTGTGACTAAATATACAAAGTATAAAGCTAAACCAAGCCAGCAATATAACACTAGCAGTGTAAATGTAAAGAAAACTAACATTCATTTAATATTTACTATGTGTCAGAGACGGTTTATGGACACACTTATTAACTCATTTTTTCAAATCTCTGAGGTAATTACTATTATCTCTGTTTTACCACTGAAACACCAATGCCCCCTATTATCTCTGTTTTACAAGCCAGAGGTTAAGTAACTTGTTCAAAATCACACAGGTAGTAATTGAGAGGATCTCAATCCAGTCATTTTCTCTCTTGAGCAAGAGCTCTTAATCCTAAGAGGTCAGTAATTAAAACAGATTTCCTCCCTAATACCTTGGTAAATACTGAGGAATTTTTGAGTAATACAAATTGTTTTCTTATGTGGACCATTTCACTAATTTCCTTGCCTTTAATTTTGATCTCCTTAAACCCACCTTCCACACTACCCAGTGATCTATCAGAAAAACATTTTTGACTGTTACCATACTGCTTAAATCTTCAATGGCTCTTGCACAGAATAAGGGCACAGCTACTTAACGTGGTGCACAAGGCTTAGATAATAATGATCCATGCTCAAGCCTCCTGATCTCTTTTTCTTTTACTCCCACTCTAGACTTTCTAGACTTAGAGTCTAATAAAAACTCAGCACTTGTAGTGTCCACTACATTCTGCCCACTGCCAAAACGCTCCCACCACGCATTTTCAGACCCATCTATTCATTTTGTTCCTTTTCCTGAAATGTCCTCCCTTCCTTGCATTCTTAAGCATTTTTCTAGATTTAAATTTATTTTATCCAGGAATCTTCTGAAACCCTAGAGAAGTGGCCCTCTTCTATTAGCACTTAACCCTACTTTATTGAAATTACTTGTTTATGAGCCAGTACCCCTTAGTATTTCAAGTACCCCTTGAAAACAGGGACTCTTGTTTTTAACCCCATGCCCCTACCTCTCCCCCATTACTGGCACATGGTACTGTTCAGTAAGGGAACTTTTGAACCAGACTGGAAGTTTAAAAATGTTGAGTTCTGGATTTGGTTTTGCTAACTATGTGACTTTAGATACACTCTACGCTTACCTTATAAATCTATAAATAATCTAATTTTAGTCCCTTTGGATGAAAATTCTACATAACTCTTTAGTTTGCTCTATATGTGACAGTACCTGTTACTGAAAAAGATTCCCTACAATTAAAAAAAAAAACATCTGATTATAAATTAAGTAACTTGTAAAAAAAATTAAAAGATGAACCACACTAACACATTTCTTTTAGCAGTGCTACCTAGAGACACTGAAATTAGCTGTGTGGAACTAACAAGATTTCTTCTAAATTACCCTCTACCAGGAAGACTACATTAAACTAAGGCAATATCCTATATAATATATGCAAATACTAAAAAGAAACCAATGATATGGAAAAAAAGGCTTACAGTGCTGAGTGAAAGGTTACAATGTTTTAATATACAATTAGATCTTATTTGATTAAAAGATAAGATGTAACCGATAAAGAAACGTACCATAGATTACATACATCAATAACCCCCTTCACAATATTCCAAAATCGAATTTAGTGATAATCACATGGTCACAATTCAAAAATCCTTAACTGAAGCAATGGCAGTTAAGACTGATAATATTGAGGTTCGGTGAGGGTGGTGGCGTGAATTAAACAAATATCACCTCGTCCAATGATAAAGGAGAACGTGTGTCAGTCCCGTATTGTGAAATTCTCAGTATTGGAGCACGTGCTGGCTAGCAAAGCAATGGCCGAATTATGAAACGCAGGAAAAAACCACAGACATTAGCAGTGCTGGCCTCTCTCCGACGGGAGGAAAGGGGAGAAGGCAGATAGTCAATTGCAGGTCTCGCCCAACTTCCCAGTTCCTGGCCCCACCGAGCCCAGCCTCGCGCGCCTGCGCGGAGCTGGCCTGCCGCCGGCGCGACCGTCACCTCTTCACCGCTCCCGGGAGATGCACATAAGTTTCCAAGCGGGGGAGAGGCGACGATGCGGTGCAGCGGAGCTAAAGGAAAGAGGCTGGCTCACCCTCCGCACTTACTTGGTACTCGATCTCCAGGGAGGCCTTCAGGGGCATGGGCTGGTAGAAACACTCCTTTCGGCCGGCCGGAAGGGTAAACGTGAAGTCGCTATCTAAGGAATGCGTGAAGCCCACCACTCCCGGCAGCAGCACTGTGGGCAGAGCGGCCAGGAGGAGCACCGAGAAGGGCAGCTCAGTCTTGCCGCCCATCCCTGCCGGGGCGATCTCGGGCTGGAGATAGCGTTGGGAGGTGTGGGTGGTCCGCACGTAAGCTCCTCTTTTCCTCCAAGGGCTCCTCGTGGTTGGCTGGTAAACCTGGAGGTAACTCCAGTGGTGGCCGCGGCGGCAAACACTCCCACAGAGCTTGCAACGCCAGCCTCCAAAGGGTAACAACTGAGGGCGGGGCCAGCAGTCCCTTTCCGCACCCTCCAAAGTCTCGTCTCCCTTAGGCCCCGCGTGAGCACCTCACACCCCTCCACACCAATGGGCGCATTAGGGAGTAATTGTGGGAAATGTAGTTCCGAGCGAGCCGGCTTAGACGCGCTCTCAGACCACGATCCCCGACAGGCCCCGTGCCTCCTGCGTCGCCACGCCCACGCTGCGCGGAGGTGTGGAGGGGGCGGTGCTGCGGGCGGGGAGGTGGGACCTCAACGGTTCCCGCGGCGGTTCGAACTTTGCGCAGCTGGAGTTCCCTGGTTCTCAGTGTGTTGTGTCGGCTGTTCCCACGCTAGGGGCCCGCGAGAGGGTCCAAGGCTTCCGAACGCAAAGGACGGCGCGGCTGGTGCTGTCGACGAGTGGTCTCTCTGTCAACTAACACTTTGGTGGTGAGCGACTGCTGCTTTGTGAGTGGAAACAGGCCTACCTGGGGAAGTTGTGTTCGGTCCCCACCAGGCACCCTCGGAGCGCTTAGTCTAGACTTCGTGAGCTGCGCACGCTGCTCTGCTTGCTTGTATTTTAGTTGAGGAGAAAATGAAGAGGAAGATGTCCTATTTACCACATTCAGATGAACGTAGGATCAATTTTGTCTGGATGAGCGTTTTTGATAACAAGAATCTTTTTGGACTATAGCCTGTTGTACAGAGAGTATAAAGAGCACTCGTTCATCGTTGCGATGGTTGTGCGTGTGGACAGCTACAAACGCGTTGTTATTAGAGCCAAAAGATGACGTCAGGGCCAGTAGATAGCATGTGCTTTTCCACATATGTACAGACAATGAAGGTAGACTTTTATGACTACTAAAGGGAGGAGGAATCTTCATTTGACAATAAATGGCCCAGTAGGAAAAATATGTGAATATCAGATGTATTCATTGATATTTCCGAAGGGTTAGAGAATTTTTACGTTAAAATACACGGAAAATGTTGGACATTCTGATTTAGTTGAACCATAAAATCGAATGGCATTTTAGGATTTACCCAAATTTTCTTTACCTTTTTTTCCTTCATCATCCTGCAGGAAGCTAGAAATGCTGAAAAGACAAAGCAGAATGGGGACCTGATCCATTGACTTTTGTCTGGGAGAGTCTTCTCACTTGAGCAGAAGCAAATTTGTGGAAACAAAAGGGGAAAGAGGATAGAAACATTTTCTCTAAGACTGCTTAGTATCTCAGTTTCTTGCCATAGTTTCTTCCAATAAGGTGAGAGTTGTCTTTTTTAAATTTTACTCCTCACATCTGAGAATAACTTGTCATACTATTTTAGCTGAATAGGGGGAAGGAAGGGCAGTTTAGTAATAATTTGTTTACTGAAAATACTGAACTTATCTAAGTGCCTTACAGTCCTGAACATAACTCCCAGGACTCCTAGCCATTTAGAGTTTGAGAGGTGGTCAAAATTCTAGAAGGGTGATGAAAGAGAGATGCTACCGTGACAAAGGTAAATGGGATCTGAAAGGAATGTACTTTTAAGATTATACAGAAAGAGATAGGAATAGTAGAGATTATAAAGCCTTCATTTAATTGTATTAATTATGGATATTTAAAAAAGTTGTGGCCCTTTAATCGTGATTTTTATGTGCAAAGATATTTAGTAGAAAATTTCACAACCCTAGAGAAACACTTCAGTTGAAGAAACAAAAGCTTTCCTTCATATATTTCTGTGAGTTTACCTGCCAAAGGTCATTTTGAGCTCTGTGCTTGTGATGTAAATGTGTGTGATTTTAAATATTATAACCATTAGGAATGGGAGAAGGGGATATTTCTTTATCTGGTAATAAATTGCCTTTAAGAAAATATGAATGACTGTAATGATACCAGTTTTATGAAATGTCTAGAGCTTGTACATGATTATGTAAGTTCAAACACCTCATTGAAATTGATCTATAATAAGAAAAATGCAGTATGACAATTAAAAGGTCTTTGGATCTTGATGACTTAGGTTCAAATCTTGGTTCCACCATTTATAATTTGTGTGACCTTGAGAATATTAATTTGTCTTATTCATCTTTATTTATTTTTAAAGATCTTTTTATTTTATTTTTAGAGAGAGGGGAAGGGAGGGAGAAAGAGAGGGAGAGAAACATCAAATAGTTGCCTCTCACAGGCTCCCAAACTGTGAGACCTGGCCCAAAACTCAGGGATGTGCCCTGACTGGGAATTGAACCAGCAGGCCTTTGGTTCACAAGCTGATGCTCAGTCCACCAAGCCACACCACCAGGGCTATTTTCTTCATCTTTAACATGGAATAAAAATACTTAGTTCATGCAATTGTTTTAAAGATTAAATGTTCTTAGAAAAGGAGAACTATAATAACTAGACCCTAACTATAATGAAAAATTGATTCGTTGAAATTCTATAGAACTTTCCATTGTGGCCTTACACCACAGACAAATTATTAACTTTTTAAAAGAAAGATTTTATTTATTTATTTTTAGACAGGGGAAGGGAGGGAGAAAGAGAGAGAGAGAAACATTAATGTGTTGTTGCCTCTCGTGCGCCCCCTACTGGGGCACCTGACTCTCAACCCAGGTATGTGCGGGTGCTGGAAGTGGAGCCAGTGACCCTTTGGTTCACAGGCCGGAGCTCAGTCCACTGAGTCAAACCAGCCAGGGAGAAATTGTTAACTTTTTTGTTTTGCTTTATCACTATTAAACTTTCCACAACATTTGAAATAGAAAAATAATGAGTTAAACTCTTATTAGTGTGAGAGTATCTTGACTGACACCACAGGTTCTTTCTGGCTAGGTAGTAGAAATTCATTTCTTTTTTTAAGAAATGGAAACTAATTCATCAAACTACTATAAGAACGACAAAGAAGAAGAAAATTTGCTTGCAAATGTTGCTTCCTTAAGACATGAACTGAAGATAACAGAATGGAGTTTGCAGAATTTAGGTGAAGAGTTATCCAGGTATGTAAGAAAAATCACATAGAATTCAGAGTATGACTTAAATTTATGAATGCAAAATGTATGGATTTTTTTTTTTTTTTAAGATTTTATTTATTTTTAGACAGGGGAAGAGAGAAAGAGAGGGAAAGAAACATCAATGTGTGGTTGGCTCTCGAGTGCCCCCAACTGGGGAACTGGCCCTTAACCCAGGCATGTGCCCTGACTGGGAGTTGAACCAGTTACCCTTTGGTTAATAGGCTGGAGCTCAGTCCACTGAGGCACACTAGCCAGGGCCAAATTTTATTATTATTGTGTTTCTAATATGTCTCTAGAATAGGAAGTAATGTCTTATAATTTTGAATATAACTCAGTTTAGGAAAAAGTAGAAATATTAGAGAATCACTTACACATTAAGAAAATACCTTTTAGATATAAAAATGATATTAAATATGTATTTTGGGCTTTATTCATCTATTTCTATGACTGTTTTTTGAAACTTAAGTAATTCTAGCATAGAAGCTCTAGAAATACATAGATTGCTAGTTTTTTTTAAACTACTTTATTGTTCTTCAATTACAGTTGTCTGCATTTTCTCCCCTCCTCTCCTCCCCAGATTGCTAGTTTAAAATTAATTATGGTTTATTTAAAAATTTAGTTGAAGCATTGCCTTAAGTTCATAAGTGTGAATCTGATTTCCAGCAGCATTTCAGGTGCTTTTCTTATTTAATGTATAGAAATTTGGATTGAATTCATAAACTGTTTAAGAACTAAAACGAATTTTTTTCTTTTTCTCTAGTGTCAGTCCAAGTGAAAATTCTGATTGTGCCTCTAATCCCTCAAAGTCTGAAAGGCTGATTCGGGAAGATCTTTCTCAGCCTAGCCATCTTGGACTTTTGAATTATTCACCTTATAAAAAAGTTTATAAAATGACCAGTAGCAGTACTGATTTTCAAAAACAGCCAAGAGATAAGGTTATTATTTTTAGACCTTTCTACTTAAAAGTGATTTAGTTTTTGATCTACTTAAAATACTTTTGTCTTTGAGCTTTTTTCTTAAATGCATTATGCATGTTTTACATAGTCTTTTACTACAAGTGCTCAAGACTTGTTGAATTTAAATTCAAAATAATGTTCTTGTTTTATCTTAAGAAGAAAGTAGTTAATTTGGTGGATCATTATATTTTTAAGCTTCTTTATTTATTGCTTTTTGAAATTAAATGTCTTGTTTTTTCAAATAAATTATAGCCCCTGATTTTAGCACTACACCATGTATGTAGTAGGTGATCGGTTATTTATTAAGTGGTTAAAGTATAATTTGTTTAACCTGGATCAGGATGCTATGCGACAGCATGACATTTATTCTTTCATTATCCCTAAATTTTGTGGGTGATTTTTGATATCTTCTCTGGTCTGGAACTTAATCTCTCTCTTCCTCTTTCTTACTTAGTTTTATTATCTATCTCCCAGTGTTTACCCCTCTTTCTTACTCAACTCTTTTATCTCCCTTTCTACTCTTCTTCCTGTTCTTTATTACCCCACCGGCAGCACAAATATAATATGCGCATTGTGATTTTTTTTTTAAGATTTTATTTTTTTATTTTTAGACAGAAGGGAAGAGAGGGAGAGAAACATCAATGTGTGGTTGCATCTCACGTGGCCCCCACCGGGGACCCGGCCCACAACCCATGCATGTGCCTTGACTGGGAATCTAACCGATGACCCTTTGGTTCGCAGCCGGCCGCTCAATCCACTGAACTACACCAGCCAGGATGTGATGTTTTTTGATAGAAGTTTTACCACTTAAGAAAGCCAACAATTTTGAGAGGCTTCCTTTAAGTAAGGAAGCTGCATAATAAAGCTATATGACTGAGCCTATGTTTTGGAAAATGTATTCAAATTCCATGTCTACAAAGATTATGTCATTCTGGGAAATTTGATCTCTATCCTAATTCAAATAGCTGATTATTTTTTTATGCCTTAGTCGAAATCATTTTGCTTTACCTAAAGCAAAATCAAAAGACCAATGACAGATTGGAGGGGAAAAAATATTGGTAATTGCCTATTAAAGACAAAGGGCCAATCTCTTTAACATGTAAAGAGCTGCTAAAAAGAAGAAAATATCAACAGCCCAATACAAAAATAAGCAAAAGACATGTATGGAAAAGGAAATTTAAATGATCTCCAAACAAAAAGATGTTCAGTCTCACTCATAAGAGAAATTCACAATGAAACTATACTTAGGTACCATTTCTTACCTAACAGATTATTAAACATCCAGATGTTTAATACTGTTTTGTTGATAGAATTAGGGACAAATAGGTACTCTTAGCTGTAGGTCCATTGCTGGTAGGAATGCAAAACCATACAATCAATATGGGGAGGTATTTGTTAATGTTTGCCGAAAGCACCAATGTGTTTATCCTTGAACACATTGAATCGTATTTCTAGAAAATGATCCTACAGTTATTCATGCCTAAGTACAAAATGAGACATTGTTTCTCTTAACAGATCTCAAGTGTTCAGTAATAGGGAATTCGCTGGGTAAACATGCAATAGACACTGCAGCTGATGAAAAAAAAAAGAATCCCTGATTTCATTTTGGAGAGATTGCCAGGTTGTATCATTTAGTTGAAAAATGCTACAGAATGATATACAGTCATCCCTTGGAATCCTTGGGGGATTAGTTTCAGTTTACCTTGCAGATACCAAAATCTGCAGATGCTCACGTACCTTATATAAAACGGTATAGTATTTATATGTAACCTATACACTTCCGTATACTTTAAATCACCTAGATTATTTACAATACCTGATACAGTGTAAATGCTGTGTAAACAGTTGTGTAGGGAATAATGACAAAAAGTCTATGTGTTCAGTACAGACACAAACATTGTAGGCCTAACTACAGCAAACAGGTAACTTTATTTTTTTCCAGATATATATTTTAATTATATTTTATTGATTATGCTATTAGAGTTGTCCCAATTTTTATCCCTTTGCCTCCTTCCACCCACCTGTCCCCCACTCCATCAGGCAATCCTCACACCATTGTTCATGTCCATGGGTCATATGTATAAGTTCTTTGGCTGTTTCATTACCTAGAAAGTAATTCATATCCCCATGGCTATTCTGTAACTACTTATTTGTACTTAATTCTTTCACCCCTTCACCTGTTCTCTCCCACCGCCTCCAGTCTGGCAACCATCAAAACGCTCTCCATATCCATGATTCTGTCTCTGTTCTTGTTTGCTTAGCTTGTTTTTTAGATTCAATTGTTGATATGTATTTGTTACCATTTTATTGTTCATAGTTTTGATCTTTTTCTTAAATAAGTCTCTTTTACATTTTATATAATAATGGTTCGGTGATGATGAACTCCTTCAGATTTTTCTTGTTGGGGCGCTCTTTATCTGCCCTTCAATTCTAAATGATAGCTTTGCTGGGTAGAGCGATCTTGGCTGCACGTCTCTGCTTTTCATGACTTTGAATATTTCTTGCCATCCTTTCTGGCCTGCACAGTTTCTTTTGAGAAATCAACTGACAGTCTTATGGGAACTCCTCTCTAGGTAACTAACTTCGGTTGTTGCTTTTAAGGTTATCTCTTTATCTTTAACCTTTGGCATTTTAATGATGATTTGTCTTGGAGTGGCCCTCTTTGTATCCATCTTGTTTGGGCCTCTCGGTGCTTCTTGGACTTGCATGTCTATTTTCATCACAAAATTAGCAAAGTTTTCTTTCATTACTTTTCAAATAGATTTCCAATTTCTTGCTCTTTCTCTTCTAGCACTTTTCTAATATGAATATTGGAATGCTTAAAGTTGTCCCAGAGGCTGCCTACACTATACTTGTTTTTTTGGATTCTCTTTTCTTCTTCTGTGTGGTGGTTTTTTTGCTTCCTTATGTTCCAAATCATTGATTTGATTCTTGGCTTCATTCACTTTACTGTTGTTTCCCTGTACATTGTTCTTTATTTCAATTAGTGAATCCTTCATTTCTGACTGGATCTTTTTTATGCTTTTGAAGTCCTCACTAAGTTCCTTGAGCATCCTTATAACCAGAGTTTTGAACTCTGCGTCTGACAGATTGTTTATCTTCATTTTGTTTAGTTCTTTTTCTGGAGTTTTGATCTGTTCTTTCATTTGGGCCATATTTCTTTGTCTCTTCATTTTGGCAGCCTTCCTGTGTTTGTTTCTATATATTAGGTTGAGCTGCTATGACTCCCTGTCTTGGTAATGTGGCCTAAGGTAGTAGGTGCCTTGTAGGGTCCAGTGGCAAAGACTACCCTATCACCCAAGCTGTTTCCTTGAAGTGCACCATCTCTGTGGGCTGAATACACCCTCCTCTTGTACTTGAGCCTTGATTGCTATTGACAAATCAATGAGAGGGATTTACCCAGGGCAGTTAGCTGCAAGGATTGGCTGTGACCACTGACCACCAACCTCTACCCTCTGTGGAGGATCAGCTGTGTAGAGGCAGGGTGGTGGTGCTCCAAAGTGGTCTGTAACTGTCCACAGGGTGCACAGGTTTTGGGGTTTCCCAGTTGGTGCAGGCTAAGGTTAGCCCTATCCTGTGTTTTGCCTGGGGCCAACCTGCATGAGCTATAAAGCAATCTGAGATGGCTATTACTTGTGCTGGTCTTGGAGATTCCCAGGAGAAGCTAAGCTGTGAATCTAGGCTGGCTGCTGCTAGTGCTAGGCCTGGGGCCACTTAGCAAGAGGTGTGGGGTGGGGCGGGGAGGCTAGGAGGCTCACTGAGGCTTGCTGTTGCTTGTTTGATAGGATTTAGGAAGTTGTGAAGGGTGAGCCAGGACCTGCCATTCATATGGAAAAGTCACTGTTAACACTTTGAGTGTGCTAGTAAATTAGGTGGGACAGAATCTCAGGGGATCTCCAGGTCTGGGCAAACAGTGTTAGCCAAGTGATGGAGTCTCAGATATGGTGACTGCCTGCGGCTCTATGGCTGTGTGTGGGTGGGGGCGGGGTGGGGGGTGTGGTGGGTACTTGAGGGGAGTTCAGAAATGGACAGTGGCCTCTGCCTGCCTTTCTATCTGGGAGAAAGCTAACCCTCTGTTCTCGCCTTCATGCCAAACACTTCAGTTCCTCTCTGTAGGCCACTGGTGCATTTCAAGCTGCCACCTCTGTGTTGGAGCTCAGAGGGAGTGAGTCTGATTAAGTCCATGTGTGGGTTCTTTAAGAGGAACTGCATGGGACTCCAGAAGTTTCTTCCCCTGACTCAGTCTCTGCTACTTTTTGCAGCCAAGAGTAATGGGTTCTTATCTTCCTGGCACTGGAACCCTGAGTTGGGGTGCCTGGCATGGGGCTGGGACTCCTCACTCTAAAGATATCCCTCCCAAATTTTCATCCACCATGCACGGGTGTGGGACCAGCCAGTTCTGCATCTCTGTCCCACCTACCAGTCTGGATGGATGTGGTTTCTTTAATCCATAGTTGTCAGACTTCTATTCAATTTGATTTTTGACAGTTCTGGGTGATGGTTGTTCTATATTTTAGTTATAATTTTGATGTGTTTGTTTGAGGAGATGAGCTCTGTTTACCTAAGCTGTGATCTTGATCTTAAGTCCTTTTCCAATATTTTTAAACTGTGGTTGGTTGACTCCATGGGTACAACAGCGGTAGATATGGAGGGCTAACTCTATATAGCACAGGAGGCAAACACAAGGCCTCTGGGCTGAATCCGGCCCTCCACCTTGTTTTATCCAGCCCAGCACCTTGTTTCTACCCAGCAGCAGCACTGAGGCTCTCGCATAACTGTTAAGGAGTAGTTACATTTATACAGTCCTAAAAGTAAATTTGGCCCTTTGAAGGCAACCGTGAGGTTGATGTGGCCCCCGGTGAAAATGAGTTTGTCACCTCTTCTATATAGTATGCTAGTTTTTACATTAGGCAGTGAGGACGCAGTTAGTTTGTATTGCTTGCATATGCATGTGGAAACACTAGAAGGCTAGATTTAATTAAGGCTCTTAAAAGTTAATAACTCCTATACAAGGCGTTTCCTCTTTTTTGCTGTATGAGTGGTATTAAAAATTTTAAATGAGAAATTTATAAAACTGGTTATGTAAGTATTAAAGATGGGTACAAGACTTCTTTTGTGTACTTTTTATTTTATATAGTTTTAACTTTTTAACTGCTTAATATATTACTCAAAAATAATTTAATCAATTTTGAAAACCTCAACCCTCATGAAAATTAAAAAAATAATTGTAAAATATATTTTCAAAAGAGTGTAATAGAAATATGTATACTGTTCAAAGAATATATATTTTTTTATAAACAAAGTCTATTAATTTTTTTTTTTTTAAGATTTTATCTTTATTTTTAGCGACAGGGGAAGGGAGGGAGACAGAGAGGGACAGAAACAAAAATGTATGGTTGCCTCTCACATGGCCCCCACTGGGGACCTGGCCTGCAACCCAGCCATGTGCCCTGGCTGGGAATCGAACCGGGACCCTCTGGTTCCCAGCCCGTGCTCAGTCCACTGAGCTACGCCAGCCAGGGCCTGTTCAAAGAATATTTTATCTAATATTCATTTTATTGTTGGTGGTCATTTGGGTTGTTTCCATTAATGTCTCTTATGAACAGTATAGGTATGAATATTTTTATTTCTTCAGGTGCAAAAATAAAAAAGTTTCAGTCAGATTTATACCCAGAAGTAAAACCGTTGAGTTTCAGCATGTTCAGCTTACTGGGTAATACTAAGAACTTTTCCAAAGTTCCAAGCTGTGCTTATTTATGTACATGTCTACCAGCGGTGGTGGAAAGAGTGCTGAGTTTTCCACATCTCCTCACCAACACTCACTAAATATCTTAACTCATTTTTTGATCTACTTATCTTATAGATGACTGTTCATCATTTTTCATTAATTCCATATAATGCTTATGAACTAATCAAAATTGATTGTTCTTTTGCATTTTTCAGATATCCTTTTCGTTGTCTACCCCCATGGATCAGGAGATCAAAAGTCTTCGAGAGAAACTTAATAAACTTAGGCAACAGAATGCCTGTTTGGTGTCACAAAATCATTCTTTAATGACTAAAATAGAATCTGTCCACTTTGAATTAACACAGTCAAGAGCAAAAGTATGTTTCCTGAAGTAATGACTATGCCAACAGAAAACCATTATAATCACATAAAGACTTATAATTGGAAAAATATTCCTTGCATTGCTTTAATGTGTTATGTATAGTTGTTATGATAATATAGTATCAGTATGTTATGGAATCAATTTTATGTGAATTTAGAATCTGAAAATTATTCAGGGAAACTTGTATCATCTGTGTATTTAGGTAAGTCAGAACTTCTTAAAATCTTAAGATTACCAATTTGTGTGGTTTTATCATATAAAAGAAATAAAATTATATTTTTAAAATAATATTTGTTGAAAATTTCTTTAAAAAAAAAGAAAACTTTAAAAATAGAAAAAAGAACAGGCAGAAAGATCACCAAGTTGCACCTTATAGGCTGTCTTATTTGTTTTAGGTATGTATGCTTGAATCTGCACAACAGCAGGCAGCCAATGTTCCAATCTTAGAAGAACAGATTATAAATTTGGAAGCAGAAGTTTCAGCCCAAGATAAAGTTTTGAGGTAAGTATAATTTTTATAGCTTTAAAATTTTTATTTCCTAAGCCCTGGCTGGTGTAGCTCAGTGGATTGAGCGAGGGCTGGGAACCAAAGGGTCCCAGTTCAATTCCCAGTCAGGGCACATGCCTGGGTTGCAGGCCAGGTTCCCAGTGAGGGCCACGTGAGAGGCAACCATACATTGCTGTTTCTCCCTCTCTTTCTCCCTCCCTTCCCCTCTCTCTAAAAATAAATAAATAAAATCTTTAAAAAAAATAAAATAAAAAATAAACAAATAAAATATTTAAAAAAAATATTTTTTTATTTCCTACTTCTACCTTTTGATATATCTTATTACATCTTGTTCTGTGCCCCAATAAATCTATAGTGGGCTATTGGAACATTTAAAAAAAAATATTTTATTTATTTATTTATAGAGAAAGGGAGGGAGAGAAACATCAGTGTGTGGTTACCTCTTGAGCACCCCCAACTGGGGACCTGCCTTACAACCCAGGCCTGTGCCCTGACTAGGAATTGAACCAGCAGCCCTTTGGTTCACAGGCCAGTGCTCACCCACTGAGCCACACCAACCAGGACTAATGTTTTCAATCTGTGTTCAGTCCATCATAACTCCTCTTGGCTATAGGATGCATGCTGTATATGGGGACTGAAAAAAGAGTAAATGTAAGTTGAGATGCTTATTTACATGTTTTTATTAAATATGAACTATTTCATTTTTTGTCCTTCGTAGTACTATATACCCAGTACTTCAATGGGAGTTCAAGAAATAAAATGTAAGAAATCAGATAATATATAATTTATCTTGTTTTGCTTTGAAATGAGAAATACATACATACTAAATACTACATTACTCCATTTTAGTGACTCTCAAAATGTAGTTCTGGGACCAGCAATATATCATTGAGGAACGTGTTAGAAATGCAAATCTCAGGTTCTGATGAGTACTTACTGAATCACAAACTGTGAGAAGTGGGATCCGGAAATCTTTTTTTTTTTTTTTTTTAAGATTTTATTTAGTTATTTTTAGAGAAAGGGAAAGGGAAGGAGAAGATGAGGGATAGAAACATTAACGTGAGAAACATTGGTTGGCTACCTTTCACACTGGCCCTGAAATAGGGAGGCGGGGTGGGGACTGAATCTCCAACATAGGTATGTCCCTGCTTGGGAATTGAACAAGCAAACTTTTGCTTTGTTGGACCAACTGAGCCATATTGGTCAGGGAGAAATCTTACGTTTTAACAAGTCCTGAGGTGATTCAGATGTACATTAAAGTTGTCTTTCATGGCCATCAGAATTTTGCAATTTTCTTTGTAATACATATTTTATGTTTAGTTCTAAGTGTTGTATATTTTTGGTTGTGAATTTGTTCTTTTGTTCATTGATAGTATGTGGGAGGCTACTGCTCTTCTGTAATATAACTGTTTTGTAATTAGACTACTTGTCATACTCTTTTATTGTCTAATTTTCATTTGGTTTTCTTGGATTTTCCAGGTAGCTAATGATATCAGCAATAAAAGGATATTTTGTCTTTTTCATATATTTATGCTTATTACATTTTCAATTTTGCTTTTTTGCAACTGTCAGGAAACAAATTATTGGATATAGTGGTGATAACAGTCATTCTAATTTAGTCCCCAAACTATATCGTAATGCTCTTAGTCTCTGACCATGAAATATAAGCTATATATTTATAATTTGATGGAAGTACTCTTTTATTCCTTATTAAAACTTAGTTGGTAAATTATAAGTATGCCCGTTTTCTCTAAGTAAATATTCATTTCTCTTAACTCAGTGGTTTAAACTTAACAGAATTCCTAATACTGAACTATTTTTGCAAACTGGCATAATCTTTTTAATAACCATTAGAAAATATCCCTTATTTTACAGAGAGGCAGAAGATAAATTAGAGCAGAGTCAGAAAATGGTGATTGAAAAGGAACAGAGTTTGCAGAAGTCCCAAGAGGAATGTATAAAGTTGAAGGTGGACTTACTTGAACAAAGTAAACAGGGAAAGAGGTATGTGTTTTCAAAGGAAGTAATTTTTTTTTGGTAAGGGTTAAAAGAATATATTACCTATGTAAAATTCTAGCTAAGTTTTGAAGTGAAAAATTTGCAGAAATTTGGCAGTAGAATGACTTGATTTTCTTTTTCATCTATTTTAATTTTATTTTCCATTAAAATGTTCATGTATGGATTTTATGTTATTGGCATTCTTGACTGGGATTAATTCCTAGTAGCTTGATATATCAGTGTAATGATACTTATTTCTGAAATTAAGTTGCATGACTTACATAAAAGTCCTGAGAAAATGTTTTTGGTTCTTCCTTGGGGAATACATAAGTAACGTAAAAATATATATTTTACTTAAACCATAGCTTAAGATAAAGTTTTTCAGGTAGCCAGACCCAGGAACCACTATTAAACTAATATTTAAAATGTTTTAAGTTTATATTAGTGAGACCTTATAACATGATAATATGCTTATAATAGCCTTTACATGGAGTAAATCATCATCTGTATTATATTTTATAATAAAAATTTTTAAAAATGTGTAATATGATATAAGGTTACAAAGAATATATTTTGAAAAGTTGTCATAAGGTTAAATATTTGTTTCCATTTGCACTTCTAAAAACCTCTTACAACTCATCGGTAAGTCATTTTTCATTAAAATGGGTTCAGAAGAATATTATTCCATTAGCATTTGGTTAGTCTATTTCCAGTTACAATATATATTTGGTAGGCAATATTATTTAGTGGTTAATAATTAGGATTTGGAGTCAAATAGCCAGATTTTACCTTTCAGTGGCTTTGTTACCATGGGCAAATGATCTAACCTTCCTAAGTCTCATTTTACTTATTTGTTAAATCAAGATGTTATTGTCTTGACTAGTAAACAACTTCCAGTCATGATGGAAGCATAGGTAGACATGCTTCGCCTCCTCAGGCAACCACAAAAAGAATTAACAACTAAATCTCAAAACAACACCCAGAACTGTCAGAAGATTGAACTGTATGGAAGTCCGACAACCAAGGATTTAAAGAAGCCCCATTCATCTAGATGGGTAGGAGGGGCAGAGACATGGACACTGTGCAGAGAGGTGAGGAGATACAGTGTGGTATGGAGAGGTGGTGGCGGCAGTGGAATGGGCACGGGTAGCCCCACATTCATAAGTGCCTGGCTCTGCCACACACAATTTACAGGTTCCTTTTTGACAATAGGCCGTGCAACTAAGACAGGAGTCAAAGCAGTTCTACCTAATACACAGAAACAAAGACAGGGAGGCTGCCAAATTGAGGAGACAAAGTAATATGGCCCAAATGAAAGAACAGAATAGAACCCCAGAAAAAGAACTAAATGAAACGGAGACAGCCAGCCTATCAGATTCAGAGTTCAAAACACTGGTGATCAGGATGCTCCAAGTACTCATTGAGTATGGCAACAAAATAAAGATATGAAGATTACGCTAAGTGAAATAAAGAAAAATCTAGAGGGAAACATCAGTGAAGGGAAGGAAGCCAAGATTCAGATCAAAGATTTGGAACATAAGGAAGAAATAAACATTCAGCCAGAACAGAAAGTAGAAACAAGAATTTTAAAAAGGAGGATAGTATAAGAAGACTCTGGGACGTCTCCAAACATGTCAACATCCAAATCATAGGGAGGAGAGAAAGAGCAAGAAATTGAAAACTTATTTAAAATAATAATGAAAGAAAACTTACCTAATTTGGCAAAAGAAATAAGACATAAAAGTCCAGGAAGGTCAGAGAGCCCCAAACAAGTTGGACCCAAAGAGGACCACACCAAGACACATCATAATTAAAATGCCAAATGTTAAAGATAGAGAGACAATCTTAAAAGCAGCAAGAGAAAAGCAGAGAGTTACCTACAAGGAATTCTCATAAGACTGTCAGCTGATTTCTCAAAAGAAACTGTGCAGGCAAGAAGTATTCAAAGTGATGAAAAGCTTTACTCAATCCAGTGAAGCTATCACTTAGAATGGAAGGACAGATAATGTGCTTACCAGAAAAGGTGAAGCTAAAGGAGTTCATCATCACCAGGCTATTATTATATGAAATGTTAAAGGGAATTATTTAATAAAAAGAGGATGAAAACTATGAACATTAAAAAAGCAACAAATTTACAACTATCAACAACTGAATCTAAAAAAAAAGAAAAACAACTAAGCAAATAACCAGAATAGGAACCAAATCATAGGTGTGGAGATCATTTGGAGGGTTCAGCTGGTAGGGGGAAGAGGGAGAATGGAGGAAAAGGTGCAGGGATTAAAAAGTATATTTTGTAGGTACAAAATAGACAGGGGGATGTTAATAGTATAGGAATTTGTGAAGCTTATGAATTTATATTCATGACCCATGGACATGAACTAAGCAGGGGAGGTTGTTGGAGGGAAGCGGGGGATACGTGGTGGAGAGGGACAAAAGGAAAAAAATTGGGACAACTGTAATAACATAATAAAATATACTTAATAAAAAAATGCCAGTTTAAAAAAAGATGTTATTGTCTTGTTATAAGAATTAAAGTCAGGTGCTTCTTAAATAATAAACACTCACAAATGAACCTTTTATAAGTGTAAATATTCAATATATGCTTAAATATTCTGAAATTCAGACTTATTCATATAAGCTTTTTGTGCATAATTATTTAAAATAGTAAGATAATAATTCATGAAGACTACCTTTATAAAATAGCTAAGAAAATGTACAAAGGCAGCGCAAGTAGTTCTCTCTGTAAAACTTAAATAAGACGGTTTTTAGGGGAAAGTATTGACTTTGTTTTCACAAGGTGAGTGGGGATGGGCATGGTCTTGACAGCGTGTGCAAAGGCATAGAAATATAAAAGAGTATCATTGCTGAAGAGCACTAAGGAGTTTTATGTACTTATAAATGGATAGGTATAATAGAAAGACAGGCTTGGTCCAGACTGTAAATAGCTTTTTGTGTTATGCTAAAGGATTTGTATTTAAACCTGGAAAGCATAAATAGGCAATTAAGATTTTTAGGTGGACGTATGACATGGAGACTTGGAGTTTTTGAAGAGCTAGAATGAATATTGGCATTCTGAAATTGAAAGATTGAAACCTTTGCAAAAGTATTTTTGGGGGGTACAGAAGATTCATCATAATGGATTAAAAAGCCACTATAAAGGCAGAGGTTGTTTAGCTTTATGCTATTTAAATCATAAGGACACATAAGAGTTGAAAGCAGAGAGATGGAAAGATGTATTTCAAGTAGTCTCAAAAACAAAGTAGATATAGCTATATTAATATCACACAGAATAAATTTAAGTACAGTAAGCATTACTAGAGTTAAAAGTACTCATAATACATGCATGTTTAAGTAACACTTAAGGAGGAAGCTATAAAATTCTAAATTTACGTGTATCTAATAATCTAGTCACAGTATATATAAAGAAAATAACAAAATTTAAGTAGAAAAGAACAAATCTTATACAGAGCATTACACACTTTCTAGGAATTATTAGAATTAAAAAAAAAAGTAAGAAGTTGAAGAATTGAATGATAATAATCTTGATTTAATGAATGTATGTATGTTCCAGATTAAGGAGACTAAAGAAATATGATAACTAAAAGCAGTGTGTGATTCAGGATAAGAAGAAAAAAATTCTATAAAAAACATGATTGGAGTAATTGATGAAACTTATATGAAGTGTAATTAGATAATAGTATATCAATTTTATTGTTTATTTACTTTTAAAAATCCTCACCTAAGGATATGTTTGATTTTAGAAAGACAGAAAGAGAGGGAGAGGAACATGGATGTGAGAGACATTGATTAGTTGCCTCTCGTATGTGCCCCGATTGGGGATTGATCCCGCAACCTAGGCATGTGCACTGACCAGGAATCGAACTTGCAACCTTTAGGTATATAGGATGATGCTCCAACTAACTGAGCCACACAGCCAGGGCAGTATTATATCAATTTTATATTTCTTGAATTTGATAGTTGTGTTTTGGTTATGTGAGGCAGTGTCCATGTTCTGAGGAGATACATGCTAACATTTTTTAGGGGCTAAGGTTAGTAATTATTCTAGAATGCATTTCAGTGCAAAACAAAAACAAAAACAAACCTCCAAGTGAGAGACAAAGCAGTTGAGGCAAAATGTTAAGAATTGGTGCATCTATGTTCAGGGTATACTGATTTGAATATTTTAAAATATAAAGTTCAAAAAATGATGCTGGGAGAATTGATTTTAAAAGTTAACTTAGATTCCTGACTGATACTATACCTGCACATTTAAAAAGATTCCAGATAGATTAAAGACCCAGTTGCGAAAAGTAAAACTTTCAGAGAAAATATAGGGGGATAGTTTCCGTTGTGTTTCATGGTAGGGAAGAATATATTTAAATGAAACTCGGACAGCATAAATATTATAGGAAAAGACTGCTAAATTTTAACTCCATTAAATCAAAAACTTTCTGTTCTGCAGAACACATCATTTAAGAAGTGTAAAGGGCCCTGGCTGGTGTGGCTCAGTGGATTGAGCCCGGGCTGCGAACCAAAGGGTCGCTGGTTTGATTCCCGGTCGGGGCACATGCCTGGGTTGCAGGCCAGGTCCCCGGGAGGCCACGTTAGATGCAACCACGCATTGATGCTTCTCCCCATCTCTTTCTCCCTCCATTCCCTTCTGTCTAAAAATAAATAAATAAAATCTTAAAAAAAAAAAAAACTTTGTTAAAAAGAAGTGTAAAGGACAAGACAGATACTTGGGGAAATATTTGCAGATAATCTAATTCACAAAGATTAGTATCTAGGATTGATAAGGAACTCTAACAAATCAATAAGAGAAAAGGGGGAAAATGTAGTAATAAAAGATCAAAGGCACTAAGCAGGTAAAGGACAGGAACCCAAATGTCCAATAAAACTTAGAAAATTGCTCAGCCTTACCATCATCAAAAATGCATATCAAAACTTCACTGAGGTTGTAAAACTGTCACACTACTAGATTGGCAAAAGTTTTTAATTTGATAATCAGCCAAGTAATTATCAGATAATATCCTCATTTTACAGATGAGGAAACTGAATTAGAGAGAAGTCAAGATTACACAGAAAGTGGTAGAGATAGAATTTAAATTCAGACACTGTGCCTGTAGGGCCCATTGGATTGAATTCCATGCCAGAGGTAGAAGTGCAAAATACTAAGTAGAGAGATTTTGGAAATAGGTTACACTCACTGTAACTTGTGAAATTTTGGGCAAGTTACTTAATCTCTTAGGGCCTTATTTTTGGCATCTATATTTATTATGGATTGCTGGGAAGCTTAAATGAATTATTTTATTCTAGTTCTCATAAGTGTAGGTGAGGGTGTGTTGTAACAGAAACTCCTACATTTCTGGTTGGGAATGTAATTGGTACATCTGCTCTACTAATTTTTTAGAAGAGATTTAATAAAGTTGAAGGTGTACCTGTGTAGTACCTTCAATTTTGAAATACCTTTTGGAAAATATCTAGCAATTCAGCTCCTAGTTATTATCTTAAACTCTTAGATATATTGCCAGGAAGCTATGCACTGTGATGTTTACTGCAGTGTTGTTTGTATTACTGGAAAAAGCTCAATGTGTGTCAACTGATAAATGGATAAATAAATTACAGTATTTTAATACCATCAAATATTATATAAAGATTTTTTAAAAAGAATTATAGTCACAAAGGTAAACATAGGTAAGTCTTGAATGATTTTGAACAAAAGCAATCTGCAGTAGGATATGGTGTAATGCCATTTATAGAAAGTATAAAAACATGAAAAAAGACTGATATTTTATTAAATGCATGATTATACAGATTTGAAGGTACAGCATTATTTTAGTAATCACTAAGAAAAAAATATCACCACGAAACTGAGATACCATGAATTGTAAAATACATATCAATTTTAGAAATGTTAAAAATGTGAAAACCATCTGCCTCTTAGAATAGATGAATTATGAGGTACTGTTTGTGGGTTTGGGTTAACATATGAATATACAACATGTTGGTAATTTTTTAAAAAAGTGTTACTACTAGGGTTATCTTTGTGGAAGAGTCAGGGGAATGGGATTTAAAAAAATTCACAGGAACCTTAACTCTGTAATGTGTCTAATGATTTATTTGCTTCAAATAAAAAAGTCTACATAAAGCAAAAATAGCAGGGTTAAGATTCATTAAAATTGGGTTAGAAGTACTCAACTTTATATCCATTCTGTTCTGTGTGGTTGAAATACGTTATGGCTTTTTTTTTAAATTGGTGCTGAAGAGGAATAGGTAAGTATAAAGAAGGTAAGTTTGGCGGTAAAGCAAGGATTACGGAAGAAAGCACAATATCTATGGGAGTTTTGTTTCTTTAAGTTAGAAATAGAGGTATCCTTTGCTCTCTGAATTCTAGTTTTGCAAATTAAGGAATAGGATATGTTCTCTTAGATTTTCAGATAAATCCCTTATCATTTAAACTCTTTCTATTTTTTATCTGAAACTTTGGAACCAAATAGACATCTCCAATATGCACAGCTGTTATCCAAATTTAAGAACCACATATTCAGTAAGTAAGGGTTACTTTCGTTTGACTTTAAGCCAGTAGAAAGAATACACAGAAGATACAAATAGAGTAAGTTCCTGAAAGGAAAGAGCTAAGATCCAGAGTATAGATAAAGGAATTCACCTCGGATAAGAGAAGAGTCACTAAACTTCCCTTACACTGGAAAGGATTTAATGAAAATCCTTTAAATATAGAAAAGTTTTAGATGTAGATATGAAATAGACCAAGTTCCAGCCCAGTAGTTTCCATTCAGTGTGAAAAGTATTATATGATGAAAGGTCAGGGTCAGCTAAAAGGTGAGGCAGCATGGTTGGGCTTAAGATGATGTTTGGTAGTGGTTGGATTTTGTTGTTCAAATTTTTATATCTTGTATTAATAGAAGTTACTGTCTTTTAGAATACCTTTTTTAATATTTGCCTGACCTTTGTAAAGTTCATTGGATTTACCAAGTATTTTTAATGTACAAAGCTACTACCCTTATCTGTCTTTTCAGAACTGAGGAAAAAATATTGCCAACACATAAGAATGTGTGTGTGTTTTAAAGTTGATAAATATTTTGTTATGCTTTATTTTTTATACTGACGTAGTGAGGAAATTATTGTAGTTTAATCTTTATTCTTTATTTTACAATTTAAGCCTGATGTTCTTTTCCTAGTACAAAGAAAGATGCTTCTTTCTAATTAGTCCCTAAAATAAAATATAGGTTACTTTGGAACTTAACTATTCAAATGCAGATCATTCTTTGTTTTTATTAATTATTCATTTTGAAATCTTAGAGCTGAACGACAAAGGAATGAAGCACTGTATAATGCTGAAGAGCTGAGTAAAGCTTTCCAACATTATAAAGAAAAAGTGGCTGAAAAGCTGGAAAAGGTAAGGGGCAATTGTACAAATTCAGTGTTTTGTACTACTGTCCATATTCTAAAAATATAGAATATTTCTATAAATAGAATATATTTATTTATGGTTAAAGCAGGGAGTAATTTTTATGATCTCGTTCATAATAAAATCATTGAAACAGAATTTATAAATATTAATTAAGGAGAATGTTCACAATCTTTTATAATAAGCAGAAACATTTTTTTTAAAGATTTTATTTATTTTTAGAGAGAGGAGAAGAGAGGGAGAAATAGCAATGTATGGTTACCTCTCACATGGCCCTCACTGGGGACCTGGCCTGCAACCCAGGGACGTGCCCCGATGGAATCGAACTGGGACCCCTTGGTTCCCTGCTTGCACTCAATCCACTGAGCTACACCAGCCAGGCAGAAACATTTTTATCCAAAGAGAGAAAAGAGTGGAAGCAAGAGAAGGAACAAAATACAGAGAAAGATGAGAAGAGTGAGCACAAGTTGGAGCTATAGAAATAGAAGCAGGAAATTTGTTCCCATCACCTTTAGTGAAAATGAAGGCAGAGTAGATTATGTAGTCTTCAGTTGATCTCCTTGGGCCTACCACCCTGAGAGGGGCTCACTTCTGCCTCTCAAAGGGAAGGTTCCTGAACAGATTCTTCATAGTAATATAGTGGCTCTATTACATTCATTTACTATCTTCAAGTAATACCACATGAGAATAGAACCTGTTTGAAGGAAGGCCACATGTTATACATTCATTTGAACTCAGAAGAGTGGTCTGGTTGACAGATACCAATATGAAAGACTTCCATTTTGAGATAATAATTGAAATAGAGGAAGTTAATGATTTTGATTAAAGAAAGGTAGAAGGGTAAAAGAAAGAAATATCATTATTAAAATTTAAGAAATCAAGATCCTATTTGATACCAGAATCTTTAGTGTGAATTAATATTACTGTTTTGAAAGCCTTGGAGAAGTTTCCTGTGGGAATGAAATATCATAGAAGGGATTTTTAATAAGATAATCTGTAGAGGGAGGTAGAAGAATTTATGGAGGTTATCCTAGAGGAGAGGGAGGACCTTGTAGAGGAAAGAGAGGGAAATATAAGAGATGATTTTTTTCATACTTCTCCTTAGGATTATCAATTTCAAACTGTTCAGCAGAGCCCTACCATTCCATCCTGGGTGCTTGCTTTTGTTTTAAATTTTGGACTATGATTTCAGTGGGAGCATTCTGTGACTAAAATTTCAAAAAGTACTTCTCTGGAACAATTGCAGTAAAGTTAGCCTTTAGTAACTTCATACAGAGTCACTGCATGAGTTCCTTTTTCCATGTGAGGCCAGAGCCCCATTTGCTATTGCTGCTCTGTCATAGGTTCTTAAGTATTTCTGAATAGGTAGTAAAATCCCACTCTTTGTCCAGGAAGTTCACTTTGCTCCCTTTACTTGAAGGTTGGGGACTTAGATGGGTGGAATACCTATTTCACTCTCCTGCTAATTTCTAAAATCACTTCTTTTTAGTTTGAAAAACCTAAAATCTATGGCAATATTAGTATGCCCATTTAAATTGTTGTTTTAGGTTCAAGCTGAAGAAGAAATATTAGAGAAAAATCTAATTAACTGTGAAAAAGAAAATAAAAGGCTACAGGAAAAGTGTGGTCTATATAAAAGTGACCTTGAAATTCTGAAAGAGAAATTAAGGTACAGTATCCTATTCTAGAAAAAGGATTTTTGGGTGAAAATGAAAAAAAAAATGAAACATTTCCTAATAGAGTGTTTTGTGTATTGTAATTGTGGCCTTAAATTATGTAGAAAGATAGGCTTCATAACAATTTGTTTTCTAGGTTTAATAAAGTTAGAATTTTAAATGAATGAAGTGTATGTTGATGTTAATAAACTTGTAAATGTAGAGTAATGTGATCAACATTTTTGCTTTGCATATGTTTAGAGAAAATTAACACCAATATAATGTTCTTATAGTGTGACCACATTAGCTAGTTAGTAAACTATATATTCTTCAAATCATGAAGAATCACCTAGTTCAACCTTCTCACATTCAAACCTTAAAAATGTAAAAAAGGAAACTGATGAAATACAAATAATAGTTCTAAAATTGGATTGTTCTAATGTTCGACGTTTTTTATAGGTATATATATTTGAAAATATTAATGCCTAGTAATCTGCTAATGGCTGATTAGACTTTACCTTTTAGAGTTGTGACTGGTACTTCATAATTTTTCCTTAAATGATCTAAAACTTTCTTGATGTTGCAAAATGTTGTGTCAGGATTTTGGAGTTAGATCTCCTGTTTTACACTTTCAGAAGAGGAACAAGTGCTTCCAAGATAGTAGGATTATCCTGCCCTACTACTTATTGTGAGACACTGGGCCAGTTTCATAAGCTTTCTGTGCCTCAATTTTCTCATCTATAAAGAGGGAGTTACTAGCTACTTAAAGTTGTGCGTGCCTGGCACGCAGAAAGCAGGCACATGGCAAATAGGAACAGGTATTATTATTTCAGAATTAAACTTTAAAATATTTTATAAGGGAGATTAACTAAATATGATTATTGCAAATGAATATATATTTTCACTTTTGTGTTTTTTTTTCATAGGCAGTTAAAAGAAGAAAATAACAATGGAAAAGAAAAATTAAGAATCATGGCAGTGAAAAATTCAGAAGTCATGGCACAACTAACTGAATCTAGACAAATTATTTTGAAGCTAGAGAGTGATTTAGAGGACAAAGACAAAATACTTAGAGAAAAATTTTCTCTAATGAATGAAAACCGGGAATTAAAGGTTCGTGTTGCCACACAGAATGAGCGACTGGATGTATGTCAGCAAGAAATAGAAAGTTCAAGGGTGGAACTGAGACGTTTGGATAAAATTATGTCCCAGTTTCCAGTAAGTATGTGTGAAAAGGAAAATGTTATAGAAGTGCTTTATAAGAGACCATCATTTTGTGGTTGTTTTTATTAGGTTAATTTTTTTTCTTATGTGTCTGTGCTTTGGTCATCGATTTCTTTTCTATCTAATCCCCTTTTTTTTGTAGTAGTAGTAGTTTCTGGTGTTTCAGCCTTTCTCAGTCTCTCAGATGCTACACATAAGAATGGCACATAATTTAAAAAAAAAAACCAGCCTTATTGAAGTAACATCTGTGTACCACAAAATTTACCCATTTTAAATGTTCTGTTCAATGATTTTTAGTAAATTTAGTAGTTTTAGAACATTGACCACAGTACAGTTATCAAACATTGTTTTCATCTCCAGAAGATCCCTTGTGTCCATTTATAGTTTCTGTATCCACCTTCGCTGTGAGGGAACCACTAATATACTTTCTGCATCTAGAAATTTGTCTTTTTTTGACATTTCACATAAATTAAATTCTACAGTATGTGCTCTTTTGCATGTTGTCTTTCACATTTTTAATGCTTTTGAGGATTGTTCTGTGTGATGTATATCAGTATTTAATTTCTTTTATTGTTGGCTCTTCCATTGTGTGGATATACCACATTTTATTTATTCACTAATAGATGGACATTTGAATTGTTTCTGCTTTTGGACTATTATGAATAATGCTGCAGTGAACATTTGCATATAAGTCTTTGTGTGGATATCTTTTCATTTCTCTTGAGTCGAAATAGAATTGCTGGGTCATACACTAATTTTATGCCAAACTGTTTTTCAGTGTGGCTGCCCCATTTTACATCCTTACCAACAATACATGAGGGGTCCTATTTCTCCACATCGTTGCCAACATTTGTTGTTTGTCTTTTTGATTCTATCCATCTTGGTGTGTATGAAGTGGTATCACACTGAGGTTTTAATTTGCATTTCCCTAGTGGTTAATGTACTTACTGATGATATAGAATATTAAAATGTTTTTAGATGTAGCCAGCCACTTTTTCTCTTTGAGTTACATACGTATATGATCATATTTATAAGTGAGATTAGGAAGGAGGTAAGTATACTTGCATTAGAAATTTGTTTCTAATAGATGTAAAATAAAGGTGAGATTGGGAGAAAGCTACAGATAAATGTACTGTGGTTGGTTTACCATATGTATGGATTACCAGTTTTAACTGTCATGGGGTTATGAATCTGAGAGGGACCTTAGAAATCATTTGACTCAATACCATCATTTTATTGGTGAAGAAATACCATCATTTTATTGGTGAAGACCCAAGGAAGTGAATAGCTTGTAGCAGAATTAAATTGGCGATTCTTGGTTCCAGCCCTCTACTATATCTACTTTCCTAGGATGCAGTTTATTGATTATTTGCTTAGATTTTTAATGCACAGAGTTGCTTTTGAAATCTGATAATCATATGCAGATAGCATTCATTTTAAATTGATGTTTTCATTTTACTCAATACTCAATATCAAGAATTACTTGATATGTGATTCTGAAGGTGGTGTGGTAATATATGCTTGATCCTGTGTTTCACGTAGTGCTAAGAATAACATGGTTTGGAAATGTGAGTTTTTTTCATTTCTAGAAAGTGTGCTTTGGTTATAGTTTGAAGGTAGTGGTCATTAGTGCTTACCTTGCCCCTTTTTACAATAAATTTAAAAATTCTGTGTTATTCTAGTGTCGTGGATTTCGTCCCGCAAAATCCATGGGGGGGACCGCACCGATCGCGTGAATCAAACTCATCCAGAGACACGCTTTGAGAAAAGAGTCTGGAGCCACGGGTCTTTCCCTCCATCTTGGAAAAAGGCCCCGGGCATAGCTCAGCTGGGCTTTTTATTAGAAGCTTTAGGACACATTTACATTGGATTGATTATTCATGAATTTATGCAGAACAGGGGTCTTCAGCAAGGTCATGAGAATGTATGGGAAGGGAATAGATAAGGGGTAGGTTTACTCAGTAACAGAGTATTAGGATGTAAATTCAGGTCTGGTGGCAGACAGGACCGGGGTAGTACATTAAACAGGAGACAAGTAAATTGAGGGTAAGCTAACTAGGGCTGTTAACTATTAGGAAACAGAGAAGAATTTCATGGATTCATTAACTTAAGTCTTTTGACTCCGGGAGGGAGAGACTCAGCAAGTCAGAGAATTTTTTAAGATACATTTTTGCCAAATTTCCATTAGAGGATTCTTTTTCCACTGACATGGATCACGCTTGCCCACACGGGAATAGTTTTTCCTCACGCGGAGTCGAGCTCAAAACGCATAAATCCCGGGACTACATGTTTTCATGCGTGAGGAAAGAATTCCCACATTCTAGCACACAGAAAAGCACAGAGACCAATGTAGCATAGAATTTGCTAAATCTGGGTAACATTTTGTGCTATCTACTTCAGAATTTTTTCAAATATAATTTTACAGGTAAATGAAGCCTCTTTATATACCTATCAGGTCCAGTTCTCTCTCTCTCTCTCCAGATGTAGTGACTGTTCTGAAATCATGTGTATACTTCTTGTCCATATTTGAAGTGTCGCCAATACATGTATATCTAGAAAAGCATATAGAGTTCAGTGCAGTTTTAAAGTAATACTCGTGCCGCTGTTGTTTCTCATTCAGTTGTGTGTTGTTTGTTGTTTCCATAGCGATTTACGTGATGCAGGTTTATCTAACTGTTGTAGTTTTCCCATTATCTTACTGGTTCATCATGTGTTTATACAATCTCTTCTCAATGGACATTAGGTTGTTGGCATTAAATTCACACAATTTTTCAGATTTGGAGTTCTAAATAAAAAAATTACATCATAGATATTATAAACTTATATGTTTGTTTTTAAACTTACAGTTAAAAAGAGAAATGTTTGGTTTTAAATCATCTCTTTCTAAGCACCAGATGAGTAGTTTACCAAACAAGGAAGACAATTACATTGGCTGTTGTGAGGGAAATAAAATGATGATTTCGGAATTAAGGTATGGTTTTCAGGTTCTGAAGTTGTAGCAAATACAGTGTTTTAAAAATTTGGTAATTAAAGTAAGATCTTTAATTAAAATATTGAAAAATATACAAAAAGTCCAGAGAGTATTTTAACAAATATCTGTGTTTTCACAACTAAGAATCGATTCTTTATGTTTTGTGATATTTGTTTCAAATCTGTTTCTTTAAATAAAAAGTAAAACATTACAGAATAGATGATACGTGTTGATTCTTACCACTAGTCCCATTCTTCTCCTCAGTATCCACCACCGTGAACTGGGTACATATTCTTAAATCCATTTTGTATATGTTTGCACTCACAAAAATATACTATGTGTTTATATTGTTTGTAAGTTTGCTTTTTCATTCAGCATCATTTTAAAATTCAACCTTGTTGAAGTAAGTAGAGCAATTGATTAATGTAAGGATTAGCATGGTTAGTTTAGTTTTTATAGCTGTATAAGAGTCTACCCTATAACTGTCACAATTTATCTGTTTCTTTATTGTTAGTTTAATTTTCATAACTGTATAAGAGTCTATCCTATAACTATGTCACAATTTATCTATTCCTTTATTGATATTTGCCATCTATTATAAACAGTGCTGTAAAATACATACTTATACATGTTAACTACAATATTGGTGAGTTTCTCTAGTATATATTCATAAAAGTCAAAATCTGGGTCATGCGGTGTGTACATTTTCAATTTTGCTTGGTATTAAAAGTAGCTGAACCAGTATACAGTCCAATCAATGACATAAAAGAGTTTGCATATCCTGCACAGTAGTTGAGTTTTAAAATTTTTACCACATTATATTTTTTTACTTCTTTTCTCTGTGCTAGGATTAAGCTTGCAATTAAAGAGGCAGAAATTCAAAAGCTTCAGGCAAATCTGACTGCGAATCAGTTATCTCAGAGTCTTATTTCTCATAACGACAACAAAGAAAATGGCAAATTAAATAGTTTAGAAACAGAACCTGTAAAACTCGGAGGTAGTCAAGTAGGTGAGTATATTTTCTTGAATATTTAAAATAAATTATGATCAGAATTCTTTATGATTGTTTTTTAAAAAATAAATGGATTACCAACTGTTTGGTTTCTGTTATCAGACATGTTAATTACTAGTTATAGGTTAATGAGTCAACAAAAATTATTTCAAAATTCTTAAACTTTTCATCATTCCTTAAAAGTGTACTTTATTGAAGTAAAATTTTCTTGCAATAAAATGTACCCAATAAAACAAACATTTGATTCATTTTGTCAAATGTTTTTCATGTTTATACCCTTTTTACCATCACCACAATTAATACTTTATACTTCTTCCCAGTTTACGTTGCATTTAATTTTCTCTTCCTTTTTTTCAACTTTTCTTAAAGTGAAAGCTTAGATTATTGATTTTAAACTTATTTTGTAGTGTAAATATTTAAGGATATACAGTTCCCTTTAGGTAATATGTTAGCCACATCCCACTAATTTTTACATATTGTGATTGTTTCTGGTTTTGTTTCAGGTTTCGTTGTTGATAGTTGGAGTTTCTTGTCATTTTTTTTTTTTTAAAGATTTTATTTTTATTTTTAGAGAGAGGGGAAGGGAGGGAGACAGAGAGGGAGAGAAACTGCAATGTATGGTTGCCTCTCACATGGCCCTCACTGGGGACCTGGCCTGCAACCCAGGCATGTGCCCTGACTGGGAATCGAACCGGGACCCTTTGGTTCCCAGCCCACGCTCAATCCACTGAGCTACGCCAGCCAGGGCCTTTTTTTTTTCTTGTCATTTTAATGTTCATATATTTTATCTTTTTTTTAGATAAGTCCCTTTAACATTTCATATAATAAGGACTTGGTGATGATGAACTCCTTTAACTTGACCTTATCTGGGAAGCGTTTTATCTGCCCTTCCATTCTAAATGATAGCTTTGCTGGATAGAGTAATCTTGGATGTAGGTCCTTGCTTTTCATGACTTCGAATACTTCTTTCCAGCCCCTTCTTACCTGCA